>JAFEMH010008143.1:0-61505 GCA_022495995.1 Adenophora triphylla var. japonica | reverse complement strand
CTTCATCGGAGAAGAACCTCCCTCCAACCAACGGCTCTCCCATCCAAATCAGGACATTAGAAAAAGGTTTTTCTCCGTCCATGATAGCTCAGGAAGAAGAAGCAAGAAATTGGGTTCAAAAGGAGTTGAACTTGCCTCCACTCTTTTTCATTCCGCTCGACCTCTCACCCTCGGAATGGTAATCAACCGGAGCGAAACATAGGCCAGTGTTGATAGATACGGGAGAGGCGCCGCGATATACTTTCTACTTACCGTATCGTTGGTAGGAATGAGAATGGCTTGAAGCACATCTTTTTCCATTATGCGAGAGAGCATGCTTGAGGAGGCTTCTGAAATCACGCTAGTAAGGGTAAAGGGGACGATTGTGTTCGACGTAACTATTGAGGGAAAAACCCATGCGAGGAAGACGGCGAAGATAACTTTCGTGGTGAGTCGAGTCTTCCTTCCCGATCTGATGCCATTCTCGGCGTAGCTTGCTCAAGTAGAATTGGGAATAGTTGCGCGTCAGTTCCCCGCTGAAAGGGTGAAATTTAACACCCGGGCGGGAGTTGCTTTACCACATCAAGAACCAGGCCGGGAGATTCCTCAGGCAACTTGAGGAAAAAGGAAAGAAGCAGAAAGGCCGGGCATCACCTTGCCATGATACGGCGGGCGAGAGACAGAAATCGATAGAGGAAAGGCGAGGACAAAATCAAAAAAGGGAAAAACCACTTGCTCTCCGCTTGGCACCCATTACCAATTGGCATGCTTTCTTTCCATTCCACGAAGGTGGAGCTCAAGGCAACGAGAAAATCAAAGCAATTGGCCTATTGAGGGAGGTTATATTGATCGGGGAATAGGGGAAGATTGACCGCGATATCATATACTCTATGGCCAGCGGCCCGGAGCTCGAGGTCGGCCCCAACCATAATCATTGACTCCTTGCTGGCCAGTGAAATCGGCGACCTCCAACCTAACGGCAGGCTCGAGGAGGTGGTAATCAATCCCAGCTTCCCGAGCAAACGGTTAAGGTCGGCTGGTAAAGTCACGGCGAGGAGAGAAGAATCTGATCGAATTCTTAAGGGCAAATTGTGATGTGTTCGCTTGGAGGGTGGAAGATATCTTTGGGAATCGGCGAGGACGTGATCCTCCACAAAATAAACGATGACCCATCCTTCAAGAACATTCATCGAAATCAAGGTACTTCTCTCAGGAGAAAGAAATTGCGATCAAGGAAGAGGTGGAAAAATTGTTAAAAGCGGGGATAATCAAGGAGATTTCCTACCCCGAATGGGACGATGTGGTAATGGTCAAAAAATCCAACGGCAAATGGAGGATGTGTGTTGATTTCACAGATCTCAACAAGGCGTGTCCCAGATTGTTTCCCTGCTTCCTCGCGTTGACAGTTGGTGGATTACATGGCCGGCCACGAGTATTAAGCTTCATTGATGCATACTTCCAGGCTACCATCGAGATCAAATGGCTCTGAAGATGTCGCTCTGTAGCTTTCATCGGCTGCGGGCAAGACTTGCTTGCTACTGAAAATGATGCCCTTCGGGTTGAAAAACGCGAGAACCACCTATCGAAAGAATGGTCAATCTGGTCTTCGAAAACCCACTAGGTAGAAATCTTGAGGCTACATTGGCGATATGGTTTATAAAGACTAAGGAAAACTCCACGAGCTCGGCGTGGAGGAAACCTTCAAAAACTTGCGTCGCATGATAACATGAAGCTAAACCCCCTTAAGTGCGCTTTTGGGGTCGAGGCGAAGCGAAGTTCCTCGGGTTCGCGGGTCAATCAAGAGGGATAGAGGCTAATCCAGGAGAAAATCCAAGCCATGTTGGACATGAAACCTCCACCTTGCGTGAAGGATGTCCAAAAACTTCGATGGTCGCATCACCGCACTTGGCCGCTTCATCTCACGATCGGCGAGAGAGATGCCTCCCTTTCTTCAAAACTCTCGAAAGGGGAAGAGAGGCGTGAATTTACATGGAGCAGGTGCCATCAAGCTTTTGAAGAAGTCAAAACATACCTCGGCGGCCACCTCTACTCGGCGGCCCGGTGCAGGAAGAACTTTTGTTTTTGGCGGTGCCCGATACGCGTGGCTGTTCTTGTAAGGGAGGAGAATAACTCCCAAAAACCGATTTATTATGTATCTAAGGCCTTGTCCCGTAGTAGAAGGGCGTTATCTTAATATAGAAGTTAGCTTACGCCTTGCTTGTATACGCTCGAAAATTAGAGCCTACTTTTACACACCCTTATAGCGTATTAGCGAGGCTCAGCTTAGAAAGGTTTTACCTGAACCCGAGTCCTCGGGGAGAATGCTGGCAGTCTGTCGAACTCGCTGAGTTCCGAGATCACTACTCCCAGAAAGACAATCAGCGCGAGGCCTTAGTAGATTTTGTGGTAGAATCATCATTGAAAATGGCGGGACGGCGACACAGGAAAAAGAAAGCGGGCGAGAATGCGAAGAAGTCCCAGTAGCAGAGCACGAAATCACGCGACCCGAGGAGCGTCCGGAGGAGTATGGATTCTATACGTGGACGGCTCGGCGAGCAAGATTGATTAGTGGCGCGGGCATACTTCGGATTGCACCTGCGGAGAGAAATTTAAGAGAGCCTTGAGGTTCAAGTTCGAAGCATCGAGCAATCGGGCGAGTATGAGGCGATTATAGCGGGCGTAGGAATTGGCGAGACTTGGGAGTTCGAATATAGAGATCAATAGTGACTCTCGGCTCATAGTTAATCAAATTAAGGGGAGTATGATACTATCGACCGGTACTAACTCGATCTTTGCGGCCTTGCAAAAACCCTTATCAAAAATTTCACCTACTACAGAAATTTGAACAGTCGTGAGAGAGGACAGCGTGGGCGGACCTCCTCTCCCGAGAATAACGAGATCAAGAAATTGATGAGTTGGAGCGGTGCCCAGATTGAATTCACGAGAGAGGCTGCTATAGATCGGATTCGGATAAATAATATTGAGGATCAAGTAAGGCTGGGTAGATGAAATGAAGGATTACATCGAGAAGCAAGCCACTCCCCAGAGGACCCGGTAAAGGCTAGAGCCATCGAACGGTGTCCGCGAAATACCTCGTCCTCGATGGGGTACTTTTTCGGCGATCATTCACCAAGCCTTTGCTAAGATGTGTCAAAACTCACATGGTCACCAACTTACTACATGAGGTCCATGAAGGAGTTTGTGGCGGACATCCAGGTGCTCGCGCCCTCTCGAGACAGATCAAATTCCAAGGATTCTTTTGGCCCACAATGAGAAGGGATGCGCGGGAGTATGTAAGAAAGTGTGATAAGTGCCGGAGATTTGCGGACATCCACTAGACTACCATCAGCAGAGCAAACTTTGGTCGTACCGTCGTGGCCGATTTGATACGTGGGGGATTGATCTCATTGGACCATTCATTGCTAGAGGGAAAGCATCAAGTATCTTTGTGGTGGCGAGTGGATTATTTTACCAAGTGGACGAAGCGAGGGCTTAGCCACTATCTCAGAGAGAATACAATCAATTTTGTCCACGATCACATCTATTGTCGATTTGGGGTTCCCAGAGCAATTATTTCAGACAAATGGCACCCGATTCTCTGCGAAATTGGCTTTGTGAATGTGTGAGAATGAAGGTGCGGCTCAAATAGAATCATGATTGCCTATCCTCGGGAAACGGCCAAGGCGAGGCCGCGAACAAGCTAGTTCGACCGCCACTAAAGAAAAATTTGGAGGGCGAGGAGGACGATGGTTGGACGAGCTCCGGGCCGCATTATGGGTTGTCGCGCAGCTGAGGAATTCTACGGGAGAAACTCCTTTCTCGCTCACGTATGGGTCGAGAGGCAATGGCTCCGGTTGAGGTTGCCCTACCCTCGTGCGAGTCACATACTTCGACGAGTCTCAAAAGCGAGGCAAACGAAGGTGTGACACAGGACGATCTCGAAGAAAGAGAATGCGGGCATATGAAAAAATGGTGAACTACAAGCGACGAAGCGAAGAAGCACCGCGACAAAAGAGTAAATAAGAGGAGTTTTCGGTTGGAAGGCCAGGTACTCGAGAAGCGTAGAGGTCGAGGGACCCAACTGGTTTCAACAAGTTGTCACAGAAATGGGAGGGTCCGTATGAGGTCACAAAAATAGTCAAAGAGGGCACCTACATATTGCGACCAAAAGGGGAAGAAGAGCTTAAGCACGCTTGGAATAGCGACCGCCTTAAAGATACTTCTTTTGAAATCTTTGTAATTTTTGGAAGGAGTATAGACTATGTGTATATATAAAGGAAGTTATCATCATATTTCATCATATTTTGATGCAAAAACCTATTCATGGCCTCAAAAGCTAAAGTGGATGCCGCATGACGGATGCCGGTAGGTTAAAGAGCAAACATATGAGCTCCTACCTGCGATGCGCAACGATCTTTCGGTCATGGCTTTATATGAGTACAAAGATCCATTACGATCCGTACTCCGTCGCGGGGAGGATACCTGTCTGCCGCGTGACACCACGAAGAATAAGTGGATATAGATGCCGGCGAGACAAGGCGAGGCCACTTGTCCCAGCTCGGTCTTGAAGGTCCTCGTTAGGGCCGTTACTCGTATGCTGTATGTGACAAGAGGCCTACATATAAGCCCGTTACGGATCGCGAGAAGACCTCACACAAAACTCGAGGGGTTTTGAATAAAGGGTCAAGCGTGAACCACCATTAGTGGATACGGATGCCGTATGGTTAAAGGGCGTATGCTAAATATGCCCCTACCTGTTGCGCGGACTATAGCTTCACGGCCACACTCTGCATGCCCTAGGAAGGTAGCTTGCCTTGGGCTGCTTTTGACTTACACCACGGCTCGAGAGTGGGAATAAGTGTAAACGGATGACGGTGATCAAAGAGTTTTTACAAAGCGAAGCAGACAAAGGGGTTAAGGCCCCAAAGTTTGCCATGAGGCCAAACAAAAGCGATCACGAGATGAATAAGGGTGACTCTCACGAAAAATCCAAGTGATTTTGAATAAAGAGTTAGGAAAACTCAAAAATGCGGGCGAAAGGGCCTACTAAGCTTTTTCCTTGAAGGAGAGTATAAAGTTTAATTACAAGTCAAAAAAGCTAGAGAAAGAGCAAGAATGCAAGTATTAAGGTACTTCAAAATTGCGAGCACTCAAAACGACCTACAAGACAAGTAATTAAAGAGAATAGGTACGAGGAAAAATGCTTCTATTACCAAGGAAAAATAATTACAAAGTCCTACACTATTACAAAAAGGTCTAATCTATTACAAAAGAAAAAACAAAAAACCTATACTATTGGAGCTTGATCCTTGGCCGCATCGGCATTCTGCGTGGCGCGCCTTACGTGCCCTTCAACGGTTGGAGTAGGGAAGGAAGACGGGTCATCAAAACCTCTGTGATAGGATCGAGAGGAGGGCTCGGCGAGAGGCCGGAGCGGGAAGCGCCGGCGAGGAAAAAAGATCTCCTATGGCGGGCCCCGTCGGGAAGAAGCGCGACGAGGGCCTCCCAGTGATATCGGGTTCTCCCAATCGAAGTTCATCCCGGATCGGCGATCGAGGCTAAGGGCCGTCACTTACGCCACGGGAGGTAAAGAGGCGCGGCGGACGGCTCCAAGCCATTTACCTCGTCCTCGGACAGAGGAACTAACGCATGCCGGGCAAGCATTCATCATCCGTAGCAACAAGCGAGCCAATCACGGCCAACTCTGCCACGGTAAACTTGCCGTGGCCGCGAAGTTCGAATACGTGTCCAGGACCCCGGCCTCATGCGAGCGAGATTCTCGTTATTCGGCCAAGTCTTAAAATCCTCGGAGTTTTGTACTCCTCCACGGCTTCTTTGCGGGCCTGCGCGGCATCCTCTCCCTCTCCCGGCTCAAGCTGCGTAAGGGGTAGCGGTTTCTCGGAGAGCTCATCCGCCTTAGCCTCCGGGAGTTTGGTGACTCCTCGGCGGCCCCGGCAGTCGCGAGCTCGTTATTTCTTTGCTCGAGTGGTTCTTGTGCCCGCGGAGCTCATCCCGTGACCTTTCGCCTTTTGAAGGCCTTTCTCCGGCTTCGGTCACCCTATCACTGGAAACCCCTCGGATCGGTCTCCTTAGTGGATAGGGCTTTCTCCCTTCTCATCAAGAAGGGAGTTTAAGGTCCCCACCTTCTCTGAGCCTGCTCCGGCTCGCGGAGTTTGCTCGCGAGTCCTTAGTGTTGCTCTCCAACTCCACGGACGGTGTCGCATGAGTCTCCCTCGGCCTCGTGGCCTTGTTGCCCGCTGCGAGGAAGAAAGTCAGAATTGTGTGGATACAAAGGCTAAGTGAAGAGGCCGGCGAAAGGTCCACTACCTCGGTAAGGGCAATCCCAATATCTCCCGTCGGGGCGATGGGTTCTCCTTCTCGGCCCACGTGGTGGTAGAAGTCGAGGGGCAAAAAGCACGGTGATCAACCCAATACCCACGCGAGTGCAGGAGGGCCGGGCATATAAATCCACCCCGGTGATAGCGGGCACTTCCCCACACTGCTTCCTCTTCTCCCATGCCTCCTCGCGGGTGGCCGGGGAGGAGATTGGGTAAGATACCGAGCGAGATGGTCCCCGCGATAGGGAAGCGGTGGTGGAAGCGAGAGCGGATGCGGTTGAGCCCAGAGCATGGGTCTCCGCCACCTTACAGGACTTAGAAGCCCTCTCCTTGTGCGTTGGGTCCGCATCCCTCTCATTCCTCTTAGAAAGTCCCCTCGGTGGCGGAAGGAATTGTGCGGCGGGAGAGGTTGCGCGGAGCGTTGGCGGAGGAGGACCACAGGGGGTGGAGGCAAATTCTCGGTGGTGGTAGGAATGACCTTGGGAGCGAGAGAGAGGCTCCCGCTCTTCCCTGCGACAACGGGCACGGTCTTATCCTTGGTAGGGACCCTCCCATACGGTTTGCCTGCTTGTTAGCGGCCTCCCTATTGGCTGCTTGTTCTTGGCCTTCATCGAGCGGCACTTAGGGGAGCCATCGAAGTTATACTCCTCGGGGTCTACTGCGGAGGAAAAGAAAATGGTTAGAAGGCAAATCAAAAATCGAAAGCAAAATAAATTGGCAAGCAGTTTTTGAAAAAGTCGAGAGGCCAGATGAGTTCGGGAGGATCGCACTCGGCGCCCGGCATGCGGTGCTTACGGTCGGCCTCAAATTGATAGTGCTCGTGCGCCCTCCAATCGGGGTCGCGGGCGAAGGCTCTATTTCTACTGCAGGGGCATGTGGGGCGCCCTCCTGAGAGAGCCACCCCAGAGTAGATTAATAGGGAGCTCATCTACGACAATTGTGCCCACATCATAAACGGGCTCCTCCCGCTATCAAGTAAAGGGCCGGATGCCTCTACATAGCCAGCGCAGCGCATGCTCATCCAGCCAGAGGATGGGTCAGGATAAGCGGTAGCGGCCACCTTCATCGGAGCTGGACTTAAAGGTTTGGGGAAAGGCCGGCCCAGCACTGGACTCGATGACCAAGACATCCCTCTGGTTCCATTAGTCAAATTTGTTTGAAGGGTTAGAGAAAGTCAGGGTTGAATAGTTCTAGCCTTCGGACTCGGGATGTTGCGGTGACTGGTTTTGATAATAGGCGTAAAGCCCGGCCGGGGGTAGGTTCATGGCCCGGGAATCTGCAGACGGCTATGAAGGAAACTATAGCCCTAATGGTATTGGGAGTCGGATCGTGGGGAGGCGGCCGTTGAACTCCCGGGGAAAAAGTAGAAGAATGGGTCCAGGGGCAATCTCAGGCCATTCTCAAATTGGGCACCATAAAAAACTAAGGCCCTATTGTCCTCGCGGACATCAGCTACTGTTTCTGCCGCAGCTTGTCTTTATCCTTCAAATGTACGTGCCCAAGGGTGCGGACACGGAAAGCTTTGCGGTGATATTGTACACTTCGTAAATATCCTCCTCCCGAGTTGAGGGTAGCCACCTCCTTGGTTTTCTTACTGCGGCCACGACCCGGGGTTCACCTCGGCCAGTAGGCCTCTTACCCTTATTAGGGCGGGGGCCACCTCTGCCTCCTCCTCAGAGTCAGGGTCAGAAAAGGCATCCACAATATTCGTGGTCTCAGCGGCCTTCTTAGAGGTCCCCGCAGCCCTCCTAAGTTCGACCTCGCGGTCATCCTCCTCGGTCTCCGTGCTCGTCGAGCCAAAGAGGCCGGTTTCAATCACCGCGGGCGAGAGGTTACCTCGGGTTCATATCCCCCGCCTCAGGCCACACTGGAAGTCGGAGGCTCCGGCTCCTCGCTACTACTCGGTTCAATTGGGTTGGCACCGGGGGCGGCAGCGCGACATTGGGAAAAACCGGTCCTCGAGGGCGAGAACATCTAGAGGGTCATTCGGGTCCCGGTGCTCGGTGCCCGCACCTCATTAGTTTGATCGGGATCCATTAGTTCACACTTCTCCCGATCGGTTATTTGTTCGGGGATACGGATCGCTCTCTCTCACTAGTTCAACGGCGTTCGAGGAGCACGATTTCTCTCGCGGGGAAACCTGCACAAAACCCCCATTACAAAGTTTCTTAGCCTACGGTGATCCCCCAACACCAGTACATTACGATTGTAGATGTACTTCCTCTTGGCCTCCCTTGGCCAGGGGTGGGACGAAAGGCCCCCAATCATCTCTCTCACAGAAATACAGAAAACACCTAAGGGATAGCCTTATCCACCCCAATCCTACCTTCCTAAAGATACCACCAGTCCGTTTACAGACGGCAAAGATATCAGGGGTGGACCCATCTCCTAGTTCTATGGGACGACGGGGTCCAAATTCGCGAGTGGTCATTTCGTTCAAAACCCAGAAAAGAAAAAATAGAAGGAGATGAAGAAGAAAAACACCCAACAAATACTTACGAAGGAAAACTTGAAGGTTGGATTCGGAGAAACACTAGCACGAATTTCACAGCAAACAATTTCTCTCTCTAAGCTCTTCGAAGGTTTGGAAACGGTAAAAGGGTTGGAGGTTTAAGGGTTTGGTATTTATAAGGCCTACCTATACGGGTTAACCCGTTAACCCGTATTAATTAGCCCACAAATCCTACCTCGGACCCTGAACCGTCTCCAACGTTTGAAAATTCGAAAATTAAATAAACTTTGCATTTATTGCCCCCTCGGATGAAGCGACACGTACCCGTACGTACCACTAACCCGTCTTTTCATCCGCCAAGGGGCCCACCTGCACCGGGAGGCACACCATGCAAGGGACCACGTGTCACTCACTGGTGCCTCCCGAACGTTCCCATAGGCCCATGGGGCCAAGCAACAAACAACAAAAAGCGCTAACACTGGTGCTCGCCAAAACGGCGATCCAATCCTACCGAGCTTCTAGTATCTCCTCGCTCAGACCATAAATAATCACACTCGGAGCTAGGGGCCATTGATGAGCCCGACCCTTTGGGCTAGGCCCGCGCCGGTCTAGTCCAAGGAACCGGTGACGTGGCGGTTCCTAAACCGCCGGGGGAAGACCGCGGACAGATAGGCCTCGAGGTCAAGACCGCGTCCCTCCCCGCATTAATCCTATCAAGGACCAGGAAGGATCCCGACCGCTATATTCGTGCCCGCACGACTTGTGCGACCGTTGGGTCCGTGCCCGCAGAATGTAAGTCCGCGGGGACCCGTGCCCGCGATGGCGTGACCGCATCAACCGTGCTCGCGTCATATACCTTTGACCTGCGGCCACTGTTGACCGCGGGCACACGCCGCTTTCCGGTTAATGTCAAGCCTTACCGAGCAAGTTGCTTGCGGCTCGACAGCCACTTGCCGGCTCCCCCATTACGCATTCAATGCGGCTCAGTCAGGCGCCTACTACTCCATTTAATGCTCCAAACCGGCTACACGGCTCATGTCCCTTTCAGCCATGCCCCCTCTGCAGTCAATGTTCCCTCCCTGACAGGGCCAATTAGCTTCGGACACGTGTAGCTGGTCAAATACCAAAGTGCCCCCTAGGGCTGATCTCATTGCTTACCTCAACAAGCACCATTGCATTGCCTATAAATAAAAGGCCTTTACCCCCTTGGGCAAGGTAAGTTCCAAATATGTTGAGTAAGCCCTATTACTCTTAAAACCCTACACACACACACTCCAAGGTATTCAAAGCCTTATTATCTCAGTATTCTTACTCTCACACCCGAGGGCCTGAGTTGGAGTAACATCCAACTTTGACCTTAACGGTGCTTCTTTGTGTTGTGATCTAGGTACAAACAAACCATTTAAATATCCTAGCCAGATATCCTTGAACCGCTCCTGACCCTGAACAGTTTGGCG
This sequence comes from Adenophora triphylla var. japonica, assembly GCA_022495995.1. NCBI lineage: Eukaryota > Viridiplantae > Streptophyta > Magnoliopsida > Asterales > Campanulaceae > Adenophora > Adenophora triphylla. The sequence goes on along the minus strand of JAFEMH010008143.1, from coordinate 51,279 downwards.
TCATCATTTTCGTTATACCCTATTTTGTAATTTACCCTGTTAAATTAAAAGGAAAGAAAATTTGATTAAAAACTGCACAAACTATCTTTTAATTGTTGGAGGAGATCATTACAACCTCCATCTCAAGATGAAATTTTCGTTCTTAATCGATCAAGAACAAAAAATATATTTATTTTGTGACAGAGATAATTTTATATAAGTCATAAGCTTTTCTGATTTTCTTCAAAGTTTGATCACTTTAATTACTTAATATTTGGTTAATGGAAATAGCTTTTAGGCAATAAAATGGGAGATAATGGAGTTATGACATAAAAAGGTTAATTCTCCAACTCTTGCTTTGGTAAAGATAATTAATGAGTAAAAACTAAGCAATACACGCACAAGAAACATGCCTTTATAAGCTTGAATTTGAATTATTTGGTGGGAGAAAAAAAAAGATGGAAATGCTTTACAAGGGAAAGCAAAAGGCCTTACAATTGACTTATTATTTCATAAATATTTTCCTTTTGGAGAGGAGAGAGAGAGAGAGAGAGAGAGGAGAGAGAGAGAGAGATTGCATGGCGATGGTATATGTGCTTTCCTTCGTTGAGAAGATGTTGCTTTTGGTGTTAGCTAAGTAATTGGTGATGCATCAGCTAATTAATCTAACCAATTAAATATCACTATTCTTCTAAAGTAAAATTAACTACTAATAGAAAGCCTACATGTTCGCAGCTAAATCTTCAATTCATAATTCCCCTTCAGAAAATGGTGATATTTCTGGAAGATTATGGGGAAAATGTACCAGAAGAATTAGCTCTTTAGTAGATTTACTAAAGGTAGGATTTCGAAAGGAAAGGCTACAACACTCCATTTGCTATAACGCTCCTGTAAATGAAAAGCAGAGAACGAAATGTAAAAAGTGCGCTATATAATTTTTTTTTTTTTTTTTTTGTGGAATTGTAAAAAAAAAAAAAAACAGATTTTTTACATTCTTAATGTAAGTTTTATATGCACTAATAAATATTTTTCATCACATTTTTAGTACAAAAATATATTTTTATATTTGTTCAAAATATTTCACATTTGATAGTAGATTTTTTTACATGCCATTATCTGGTATCTGGTTTTGAGCATAGAAGCGCCGGAGCCAAGGAAATGTTGTAGCATACTCCCTTCGTCCCACAACAAGTGACACAGTTACTGTTTCGCACGGAAATTAAGAAAAAAGTGAAAAGGTTGATGTGTTGTGAGTGTAGATAATTGAGTAGGAGAGAGAATGAGTGGAGGGAATAGTAAATTATAATGGTGTTGTGAGTATTAAAATAATGTAGGAGAGAGAATGAGTGGAGGGAATAGTAAAAATTCTTTGCCATTTTAGGAAGTGTGACTTATTAGTGGGACGCCCAAAATGGCAAAGTGTGTCACTTATTGTGGGACGGAGGGAGTATATCAGTTTCGTTTCAGGTCCCTAAAAGTATGTACTACCTCTTTTCCAAAAAAAATTCAAATTTTTTGACAAAACATTTTGGAACGGAGTAGAGAGTAAATATTAATTTTATTGACACTTAGGCTCCGTTTGTTTGGGGGAAAATGTTTTTCGAAAAACATTTTCCTCATTTTTCGGTGTTTGTTTCGCACCAAAAAATGGGAAAAACTTCATTTTTATTTTATTTTTCGAAAAACATTTTCATTTTTCGAAAAATATTTTGCCGGAAATCATTTTCCGAAAAATGTTTTACGCTAAACAAACGAAGCCTTATACAAAATAAAATCCTAAAAAGTAAAAATAAAATACATGTTTTAGAGGATTAATTAAGTTAACAAATGTAAAAGAGGGGAAGAAAGAATTGACTTAGATAAAAGAGTAAAATCACATGTGTGAGAAAAGGCATACGAAAGTAAAGTACTTTTGCGGCGGCAGTAACATGATTTAATTGCAAAGACAATGGTTCTTTTCCCAAATGATTTTTCCGACAATGCTTCACCTTCAAGCAATGCCTTTCAACTCTGGTTTAATTTTAACTAGCAGTAAACCCCCCGTGCGATGCACGAACAGTTACTAATGCATAACTGATCGAAATCGAAACAAATACAAAAGAAAATAGAGATGTTTGACATTGCAAAACAATTATTTGAAAATTATATTGCCTCAATAAATTTACTTGTCTCAAAAAATAATATTTATTTTTTGACAAACGAAGATACAAACATTATAAAGATTAATTTTCTCAAAATAATACAACTTCGGATATACTTAAGTTGTTAAAAAAAATAATGTCATATTTTGAAACGAAGGCACTAACATTACAATATTTCAAAAATGAATATTACTTTCGATTCGAAATGAATAACCCAAAAATAATACTACATTTTTTTTCAAAAAAAAATGAGCATTGTTTCCTTCAGCCCAATGAATATTTTAAAAATTAATACTACTTCATTCGCCTATGCAATTAATGTTTGTAATGTTAGTGTCTTCGTCTAAAAATATTACATTAATTTTTTAGAAGAAAAAAGTAGTATTATTTTTTAAAATGTTCATTGAGACGAAAGAAGCAATGTTAATTTTTTTTTTTGGACATATAAAAAAATTCTACTTTTTAACAAAAAAAAATTCATTCAATTCAAAAAATGAATATTACTTTCATCCCATAATTAATACTACTTTCTATATATAAAAAAAATTATTTCCTTTGCCTCAATGAATTAACTTGTCTCAAAAAGTAATATTTATTTTTTGACACGAAGATACGAAGATACGAACATTATAAACATTAATTTTTACAAAATAATACTACTTCGGGAAAAAAAATAAATTAATATATTCGTATCAAGGAATATTTTATAAAATAGTACTTAATATGTTTAAAAAGTTAATGTAAAATTTTGAAACGAAAGAAATAACATTACAAACATTAATGTATATTTAAAAAGTAAAATTATGATTATTATTATTATCATTTATAATAAAAATATATAATTCACACTTAATTATTTTGCAAAAAAAAAGATATTGAAAAATAAAAAAGAAAAATTAAGATAGGATAATTAAGAAATTTATATTTAAAAAATAGTGAAATTTTTTTTTGTCCAAATTTAATGAAATTAGTCTCTAATTAAAGAGGGAAAAAAATTATGAATTTTGGTGTAAAATTTTTTTTAAAAAAAATTTTTTTTTGATAAAATAATTGAGGTCAAAAAAATGGGAGGAAAAAAAAAATCCGAAAATAAACCAGCCAATCAGAGCGCGCCACGTGTCGTGGCTTTAAAACAAAAAAAACTATACGCGTCTCACGCGCCCAGGCCTGCGTAGCGCGTGTGGTGAACGCGCCCGGTCACAGCTTGCCACGTGTCTCCTCAGCCTTGTTAATTGCCAAAATGCCACCGTGTGAAATTACCAAAATACCCCTGGCATTTTGGCTCCAAGGCTGTTCTGCTTTTATATTACTTTAGATTATTGGGGTCTTCACAAAAAAAAAAAAAAACGAGATTTGACCCAGTTCTTATCTACTCCCTCCGTCCCGACCGATTTAGGATTTTTTGAAATGGCACGGGGATTAAGGAAAAGGTAAATGTTGTGAGTGTAATTTAAAAATAGGAGAGAGAATGAGTGAAGGGAATAGTAAATTATAATGGTGTTGTGAGTATTAAAATAATGTAGGAGAGAGAATGAGTGGAGAAAATAGTGATTTAAGGTTTCCATTTTGGGCCGTCCTAAGTCGGGTGGGACGCCCAAAATGGTAAAAAGTCCTAAGTCGGTCGGGACGGAGGGAGTATATTATAATGGTGTTATGATACTTTTTTAGAACTTTTTGGTCTCTCTTTTTTTAAAAAAAAAAAAGAAGAAAATGATAAAATAAAAAATATTCGTTGTCTAAGAAAATATTTAAGGGAAAATTACCAATGGGTCCTTTTGTAGCACAATGGAGTACAATTACAGAAAAATAATACACAATAAATTGATAAAAAACAGAAAAATAAAAAGGAGAAGTTCTTGAATTTGCTGCACGAGCCCAATGAAATCACTGTCTCCTTAAGACATATTCGATCCCTCACCGAGTGTGCTTGAGTTTTTCTTGGATCGCTTGTCTCCCAGGATAGAACGTGCGGACCGGGGGCACTTTGCACCTAAGTTCCCGGCGAGTTGAATTGCGCTTGGACTAGATCACCTCTTCTTTGTATATGCAATAGAGGAGGCCAAGGAAGATGATAACAATATGCAACCAAAGACTATGGAAGAGGATTTGCAGGAGGAAATGTGTATGAATCTGTTGTGGTTCTTTGCCAAAAGATTTCTCAAAGTATTTTTCCAAGTATCTCAATTGTTATTAACAAACAACAATTTATACATATTCAATCAACCAATAAAAACTGAAAATCAATGGTGTTTATGGAGTAATAAAATGTAATAAACAATTTAATTACGAAAATTAAACCACCATTATTCCAAAATCATTAGCCATAATGATTTTCATTTGATTTTCGCATTTAATATTGGGCATTAAATGTCCGCCCAGGATCTGCTCGGCCGAAGTCTTATAGCCCGCTCGGCCGAGCAAGGCTTTCCGAAACTTGGAACCTTCTGTTTCACTCTGCTCGGCCGAGTCAACAACCCGCTCGGCCGAGCACCTCGTAAAAAATTCAAAACCAAATTTTTGATTTACAAAATCAAATTTTATTTGGCCAAATCATTTGAGCATCTATATTTAATTCATCCAAAACCCATTTTGAACAATTAAATATTTTATTTTTCACCAACACAAACCACTTAGGTAATTTGACAAAATTACCCTTTAGAAATTAACCCATTAATTTCCTTCAAACATACTAATTTTTCCAACAATCCCCACATGAAGGAAATTCATGAGGATAGGTGATAAAGTCCGTGATCGAAAACTGCATAGGATAGGTAGGGGTTAGCCCTTTGAACCTTCCCTTGTAGAAGCATATTTACTCTACTCGCTAATCGGTAGACGCGATGTCCTTGAGCTGCTAGCTTTTTGTGTAGCCGATCATATACTTTACACAGTATCGCCCTAACACAATTCAGCTCATAGCCGTGTCCATTCATGGCCCTGGATCACAATGCACGGTTACGTGAGAAGGTCTAAGAATTGAGCCTCACGCAATTCTTCTCGAAGCGGCCTCTACTTCTTTCTCACATAGGTGATTCTTTTAAGTAAACCATTTTACTTCTCATGAGAATCATTAAAAGCCATAAAGCTTAACCTCATTCATCTCGGGATGTCACTTTAAGGAATGAGTATAGGGTTGACCCCGCGGTGACGCTACAAGTCTATTAACAGGTTAGGTTGTCCCTTTGAACCTAGATCTTGGGATCTCCGAGTCAAGTAGGTTGGGTTTTCATTGCGTTCAACTTCTCAAGAGGCTTTAAACCCATTCCCAATGTCAACCTTGCAACTATCTCTTTACTTAACCCTTTGGTTAGCGGATCCGCCAAATTATCTTTTGACCTCACATAGTCAATAGATATGGTGCCGATTGCAAGTAGTTGTTTAATGGTATTATGTCTTCGACGTATATGTCTAGACTTACCATTATACATATGACTTTGTGCCCTACCAATCGCAGATTTGCTATCGCAATGTACACTAATTGCGGGCACGGGCTTTTCCCATCTTGGAATATCTTCTAGAAATTAGGCGTAGCCATTCGGCTTCTTCACCACATTTATCTAATGCTATAAACTCGGATTCCATGGTTGATCCGGCTATAACAGTCTGCTTAGAAGATTTCCATGATATAAAGCACTGCTAATGTGAATAAATATCCACTTGTAGACCTTGAGTCTTTGATATCGATATCCATTAGCATCACTATATCCTTCTATCACAAATTTGGATGTCTAGTGTAATGTAGTCCAAAATCACGAGTATATCTTAAGTACCTTAGTACTCTCACTATACCCTTCCAATGATTTGTTCCAGGATTACTTGTATACGGCTTAACTTGCTAACAGATGTAAGCAATATCCGGCCTAGTACAACTCATCAAGTACATTAGACTTCCAATAACTCTCGAATACTCTAATTGAGACACCGGTTCATCTCTATTCTTTGATAGATGAAGATTCGGGTCGATTGGAGTACTCGCTATTCCATTGTCATCCTTGCTAAATTTCTCAAGAATTTTATCCACATAATGAGATTGACTTAACACAAGTCCATTGGATATTCTAGAAATTTTAACTCCAAGGATTACATCCGCAAGTCCCATATCTTTCATGTCAAATTTTGAATTCAACATGTCTTTCGTGGATTTGATCATCTTATCACAACTCCCTATGATAAGCATGTCGTCTACATAAAGACACAAAATGACATAGCCATTTTCCATGGTTTTAGTATAGACACATTTGTCACACTCATTTATCTTAAATCCACTTTGCATCATAGCATTATCAAATTTCTGATGCCATTGTTTTGGTGCTTGTTTCAAGCCATACAATGACTTTACTAATTTGCACACCTTCTTTTCTTGTCCATGTGCAACAAACCCCTCGGGTTGTTCCATGTAAATCTCCTCTTCTAAATCTCCATTTAGAAAGGCTGTTTTTACATCCATTTGATGTATTTCAAGATTTCTCAATGCGGCAATTGCAAGTACAACTCTTATTGACGTTATTCTCGTAACAGGAGAATAGGTGTCAAAATAGTCTAGGCCTTCTTTCTGTCTGTAACCTTTAATTACAAGTCGGGCCTTGTACTTATCAATTGTTCCGTCCGCTTTCATTTTTCTTTTGAAAAACCACCTATATCCTAGTGTTTTACTTCCCGGAGGAAGGTCCACTAGTTCCCATGTGTGATTTTGCAAAATGGAATCAATTTCACTTTTAATTGCTTCCTTCCACAAAGGTCCTTCCGAAGAGCTAACGGCTTCTTTGTAACTTTGTGGTTCGCTTTCTACCATATAGGTTAGAAAGTCCGGACCATAGGATTTTTCAATCCTAGCTCTTTTGCTCCGTCGAGGTTCTACCTCTTCTTCTTCTCTTTCATCTTGAACATGTTCGTCTTCTATTGAATCTATTACCTTAGTCGATGAGCTTGCCTCATTTCTTGACTTACACGGGAATATATTCTCAAAGAACGATACGTTCACAGATTCCATTATAGTATTTTTGTGTATAGCATCAATTTTCGACTCATACACAAGAAATCTATAAGCACTACTATTATGTGCATATCCAATGAATATGCAATCAACGCTTTTGGTCCAATTTTCACCTTTTAGGAGGAGGTATGGCTACCTTTGCAAGACACCCCCACACTTTCAAGTGTTTATAACTTGGCATTCTTCCATGCCATAGTTCATAAGGAGTTTTGTCTTGTTTCTTTCGGGGTATTTTTGTTTAACACGTAGTTAGCCGACAACACGGCTTCCCCCCACATGTTATCCGGTAATCCCGAACTCAATAACATGGCATTCATCATTTCTTTCAATGTCCGATTTTTCCTTTCGGCAACACCGTTTTGTTGGGGTGTATAAGGTGCCGAGGTAATATGTTTAATTCCACTTTGAGCACAAATTGCTTCAAATGGAGATTCATATTCACCACCTTTATCACTTTTTAGCACCTTAATTTTCCGGTTTAATTGATTCTCAACTTCATTTTTATATAGAGTAAACTTCTCTATAGCTTCATCTTTACTTTTTAGAAGATACACATAGCAATACTTTGTGCCATCATCTACAAAAGTCATGAAGTACTTATTGCCGCCCCGTGATTGTGTTGATTTAAAGTCACATAAGTCCGTGTGAACCAATTCAAGTGGTTCACTATGTCTTTCAACGGATGGGAATGACTTTCTTGTTAATTTTGCTTCTACACAAATTTCACATTTTTGTTTACAATCAACTTTAAACTTTGGAATAGAATTTGCTTTTGTCAAACGACGTATAGAATCAAAATTAACATAACCAAGTCTACCATGCCACAAATTAGATGACTCAAGCAAGTAAACGGAAGAGATATTCATTTCATTAGCTTTCGCTTTCACAACCATTACACTTAGCTTAAACAGTCCATCATTGACATAACCTTTGCCTACAAACATACCACTCTTAGACAAAGTGACTACATTGGACTCAAACACAATACGAAATCCATGCTTTATCAAAAGCGATCCGGACACCAAGTTCTTCCGGATATCGGGCACATAAAGCACGTTGTTGAGAGTTAACTCCTTCCCGGATGTCATCTTCAAAACCACTTTTCCTTCTCCTTTGATCTCGGAGGTGGCTGAATTCCCCATGAAGAGCTTCTCGCCATCCTTAGCAACAAAAGTACTAAACATGTCTCTATTGGAGCACACATGTCTAGTAGCACCGGTGTCAATCCACCATTGATTTGGGTTTGAACCCACCAAATTCACCTCGGAAATCACAGCTGCGAGGTGCATCTCGGATACGTCTCTAGAAATGCCTTCCACCATGTTTGCCTCACGAGCCTTCTTAGGCAACTTGCAAGCATGAGCCTTGTGGCCTTGACCGCCACAATTATAACAAGTTCCTTCGAACTTCTTCTTGGAAACACCACCTTTTGGTCCCAAGTGGGAATTCTTGGAAGTTGTCACAACCTTCCCTTTTCCCTTTCCAAACCGTTTCCCTTTGGAGCTTTCACCATGCTCCACCACATTGGCCTTAGCCACACTAGAAACAAACTTGTTTTCAGCAACTCGATTGTTCTCTTCAATACTCAAACGAAGGATAATTCCTTCCACATCCATTTCCTTTCGCTTATGCTTAAGGTAGTTCTTGAAATCATTCCAAGATGGAGGCAATTTTTCAATGATTGCAGCTACTTGGAAGCTTTCACTTATAACCATACCTTCAGCATGAATCTCGTGCAGAATTGTTTGAAACTCATCCACTTGAGCTTTCACACTCTTGTTGTCCACCATCTTAAAATCAAGGAAACGGGCAACAATGAACTTCTTTGTTCCCGCATCCTCAATTTTATATTTGTGGTCCAACGACCCCCACAATTCCTTTGCAGTTTTCTTCTCATTAAACACGTTATAGAGAGAATCTGAAAGCGAATTGAGGACGTAATTTCTGCACAAGTACTCCCCATGCTTCCATGTTTCAACCGCAGCCAAGGTTGTAACATCGGTTTCTCCTTCACTCACCTTTGGCATATCTTCTTTCAGATATCTTGCCAAGTGCAAGGTAGTGAGGTAGAAAAGCATCTTTTGTTGCCAACGCTTAAAGTCGTGGCCAACAAACTTCTCGGGTTTTTCCGCATGAGGGGTCGGGATATGAATTGTATGAGGATTATTAATCACGCCTTAGAGCCACTTCCATTTCCAGTTTGGGAATTAGTTTGGGTTTCCACTTGGGGTCCAACTTGGGTCTCCACGTTGTTGTTGTTCGTCGCCATCTGAAACACAACAACCAAGTTAAATTTCCTGTTTTTCAAAACTGTAATCGACACTCCTTCGATTAGGATATGTCTTAAGATTGTAGCACAATGGAGTACAATTACAGAAAAATAATACACAATAAATTGATAAAAACAGAAAATAAAAAGGAGAAGTTCTTGAATTTCTTTGCCACGAGCCCAATGAAATCACTGTCTCCTTAAGACATATTCGATCCCTCACCGAGTGTGCTTGAGTTTTTCTTGGATCGCTTGTCTCCCAGGATAGAACGTGCGGACCGGGGGCACTTTGCACCTAAGTTCCCGGCGAGTTGAATTGCGCTTGGACTAGATCACCTCTTCTTTGTATATGCAATAGAGGAGGCCAAGGAAGATGATAACAATATGCAACCAAAGACTATGGAAGAGGATTTGCAGGAGGAAATGTGTATGAATCTGCTGTGGTTCTTTGCCAAAAGATTTCTCAAAGTATTTTTCCAAGTATCTCAATTGTTATTAACAAACAACAATTTATACATATTCAATCAACCAATAAAAACTGAAAATCAATGGTGTTTATGGAGTAATAAAATGTAATAAACAATTTAATTACGAAAATTAAACCACCATTATTCCAAAATCATTAGCCATAATGATTTTCATTTCAGTTTTCTGCATTTAATATTGGCTGTTAAATGTCCGCCCAGGATCTGCTCGGCCGAGTCTTATAGCCTGCTCGGCCGAGCAAGGCTTTCCAGAAACTTGGAACCTTCTGTTTCACTCTGCTCGGCCGAGTCAACAACCCGCTCGGCCGAGCACCTCAGAAAAATTCAAAACCAAATTTTTGATTTACAAAATCAAATTTTATTTGGCCAAATCATTTGAGCATCTATATTTAATTCATCCAAAACCCATTTTGAACAATTAAATATTTTATTTTTCACCAACACAAACCACTTAGGTAATTTGACAAAATTACCCTTTAGAAATTAACCCATTAATTTCCTTCAAACATACTAATTTTTCCAACACCTTTATCTCAAGTCAAAAGAATAATTTAGATAAATTTTAAAATTTAACCAACTAGTCCGGTATCATATATCTTAGAGAATCTTATAGTGCTTGTTTACTACGCTAGAATGGTCATTCTGTTCCATGAGGTTTTCGACTACTTTCATTCCATGACATTGTAAAAAGCATGAAATGAATATCATGACTCTTTCATACCAAACGAAAACTTAGGGTTTATATACCTCTGAGGATGCTATTTACTGCTGCCTGCATAAGGTTCGTATATTTGGCGATGCTGCAAAATTCTCTGATTATGTCTCTCCAAGCTCTGTTGATTTTTAAATTGTTTTTTTTTTTTTTGTTTAATGAGACAAGAAGATTATATTGGAAGAAACTCAAAGTACAAAAAGATGGACAAGGGGAAACATATGAAAGAAAGAGAAGTGTTAATGTCTTTTTCTTTGTAACTTTAATTGCTGCAGTGGGAGGAATTTCGTGGGGAGTTTGAGCAGCTAGACTATCTGAGAGAAATTCTCATAGATCACCTTGACTAAGGCAGCTTGAAGGTGGCGTAATATTGAGGAAAATAACTTGCACCAAGAACAGAAAATAAAAAAATTAATTTTTAGGACGGAATTGTTATGAGTTGAATATATATTTTCAATTTTGAATCATTATTCATTCGAGGTTTTCATAAAAAAATAAAATAAAATTCAAAAGTAGAGGCAATAAGATACTAAATACAACTGTAAACTTAACAAATATGTCAAATAATCTCATAAATTAAAAAATAGAGGCCATAAAGTACTAAAACAATAGTAAACTTAAGTAAAAACAACTTTGAATATAACAAATATGTCAAATAATCTCATAAAATTGCAAAAATAGAGGTCATAAAAGGACTAAAACAACTGTGAACTTAACAAAAAACAACAGTGAACTTAAGTAAAAACAACTGTGAACATAACAAATATGTCAGACAATCTCATAAAATTGCAAAAATTGAGGCCATAAAGACTAAAACAACTGTGAACTTAACAAAAAACAACTGTGAACTTAACAAATAGGTCAAATAATCTCATAAAATTGAAAAAATAAAGGCTATAAAATACTAAAAATAACTGTGAACTTAACTAAAACAACTGTTAACTTAACAAAAAACAACATTGAACTTAACAAATAGGTCAAATATCTCATAAAATTGCAAAATAAAGGCTATAAAAGATTAAAAACAACTGTGAACTTAACTAAAACAACTGTGAACTTAACTAAAAAAATCTGTAAATTAAATAAATGATAGTCATTTTCATGCAGAAATTATGAATTTAGCTAAAACAAATGTGAACTTCTCTTAATTGTTATTGGAACAAATGTAAAAAAATAACTGTGAACTTATCAAAAACAACTGTGAACTTAGTTAGAACAACTGTGAACTTAACAAATATATCAAATTTGCTCCAAATTATATGTTGATGCTGCTAGTTTGATTCGTTTTGACGATACGAATAATACAATGGTCTCGGATTTTTTTATTTTTTTTTGAGTTCTAGATCTTAAGATATTTCATTTTAAAGTTTTGGGAAAAGAAAAAATGAAAAAGAAGGGGAAGAAAAGGACAGCGATAGCTGTCTCTTTGACATAAAGTGCAGGTGACATAAACAATGACGCGGGTGGGCTTATAACCGACGGACCTGGTGATAAATTCATGAAATGTGTGTCCTTGGTGGTAGTTTTCATTAGGATGAGGGACTATTTGATAATTGCCCCAAGATTTAATAATATTTTTTATTGACATACCATTAATAATAATATTAATTATAATTACTTTTAAGATTCTATTAGATTAATTAAAATGACATAAATTATTAATGTAGATCTAATCAAATTTGAGAACTGAAGTTAAGTTGGCATTTTCTTTTCAAGTCTGTGATGTACCCGATTTTTTTTTTTGAAATCAAACGGAGTCGCCACGCCATTTTGGTTTTAAGGGCCAAAACTTTGAAAAATGCCCGAGATTAGAAATTTGGGTTCGGAGGTCACGTTACACGCCGGGAAGGACGTTAGTGTGCACCCGGAATGCCTCGTAAAACGAGTCTTCCAAGCTAAAAACCATTTGTTTGTGTGTGTGTGTGTGTGTGTGTTACTTTGGCCAAAATAAGTTGAAACTGACGAAAGTAAAAATTGGGAATCCTTTATTAGACTTAGGACAGATCCCATGATTTTTGGTGTAATTTTTGGGTTGAGTTTTGGTACTCAAAAGATTTTTGGAAGTTGAAAACCATTTCTGCCAGAATGAAAAAGGCAGTGGACACTTGATTTTGAAATGGACTTTAGGGCTTGAAAACTCCATAATCTGGGAAAAGTCCAAGAATGAAAAATGTTCAAAATACCTTAAATAAGGTTTCTCTAAAAGAACTTTTAATTTTGGAGATGATTTGGGGACCCAAAACCTTCTGGAAATCTCAGATGTGAAATCTGGACTTCCAGAGACTGATGAACTGACCTTTTAAAGGAAAATTTGAAAAAGGGAGTTTTACTCACGCAAAAAATAAAGTAAAAATATGTATGGAAATATCTGGATGTTGGCTACAAAAAGTATTTTGTAGTCAACACCAAATTCCAAATTTATCTGTGTCCAAAAATTTAGGCAATGGACTGAGGTCTTGGGAAAATTGCTACTGGACAGCAACCTCTCAAGAAGGAAAATGTGATTTAAAAGGGGGTTTTGTATCCATGCTTGTCCCCATTTCCCTAGGTTTTGATTAGTAGTCACTAGACATTTTAGTGGTGATCTACTATATCAAACCATCCTTGGGGTACATTAGGACTTAAGCATTTCATTTGCTTGGGAAGGGGAATTTTGTAAAGATGAAATTAAAGAGAAAAATCAACTAGAGATTTAAAAATGTGGACCATTTGAGATGGTCATTCATGAAGATGAACTTCAAGATGACCATCTTGGGTCAAAACTTAAGTTAAACTTGACATAAAGTAGATCAAAGTAAGAAGAACAAGATGAACAAGAAGTTGAAGGGGAGTTTTAGGGTTTAAAGAAGGAGGGCTTTACCAATGGTGACACCCTATCTTCCTAGGCTTGGAATTTGACTTGAGGAGTATCAAGATTTGGTGTTTGACTTGAGGAGTATCAAGATTTGGTGTTTGGATTTGTGTTTGAGTGGATTCAAGGCTTGAATGTGTTTAGGGTTTGATGATAGAGTTGATCAAAGAGAAAACAAGTAGATAACACTTAAGTCCTCTATGTTTTCTCCCTAATCTTCCTCTTGAGTAGTGTTTTAAGCTTGAGCTTGGTGTGTTTAAGAGTGATTTGAGAATGTTTGAAGTGAATTTGGGAAAGGTTCAAGAGAAAATGGTGGCAATCTAAGGATTCCCACTGTTTTCTCTCTATTTTCGCCAGAATACAGCTTCTGTGAGTAAAATGTGTTGTGTAAACTGAGAGAGGAGGGTTCAATTTATAGCCCTCTGGAAATGTCAAACATGTCCGCGCGGATAGGATTGTAAACGTGCACTGTTCATTAAATGCAGCTCCAGGCTTTGGACAGGAAGAATAATCTTTTGAAAATTCAAACTGGTTATGTTTTTCAACTTACCAGATTGGGTTTTTTCAATTTCTTTTGCTTTTTTAGATTCTTTTGTAGGTTTAACCTTAAATAACAATGCCCACTTTGCCCTTGCTTGGTTAGAAAAGTTAGGAATGTTAGGAATTGTTAGAAATGTTATAACTTTCGTTAATTTTCTAACGAAAATACTAACAAGCTCAAATTGTATCACTTACAGTAGCCCCTCGGCGACGGCGCGCCGAAGGAAGCGGGGTCGTCGATAAGAGTAAGGCTCCATATTTGGCAGGATGATCAAGTGATCGAGTGGCTGAACCTATTTAATAGGCTACCTACGTATCCTTAAGAGGAATCAAGCCGGCCGTAGTTCGGGTCTTTGACCCTGGAGATGATGGCGTTTTAGGTGCCTCGAACCTGATGAGCGAGTTATGCAGTCGGTTGCTGGGAAGAAACTCTGCTGGGGATAAGAGATGACCATTTTCGGTCGGGCCGAAAATTGTATATCCGCTCCGCCGGGGATAGGAATGACCATTTTTGGTCTGATGGCTGAACCTAATGATAGGCTACCTACGTATCCTTAAGAGGAATCAAGCCAGTCATAGTTCGGGTATTGACCTTAAGATTTGACTATTTTTGGGAAGTCGCCCTGAGATCTGACTATTTTTGGGAAGTCGCCCTAAGATTTGACTATTTTTGGAAGTCGCCCTATGATCTGACTATTTTTGGGAAGTCACCCTAAGATCTGACTATTTTTGGGAAGTCACCCTAAGATCTGACTATTTTTGGGAAGTCACCCTAAGATCTGACTATTTTTGGGAAGTCACCCTAAGATCTGACTATTTTTGGGGAAGTCACCCTATGGTTTGACTATTTTGGGGAAGTCACCCTATGGTTTGACTATTTTGGGGAAGTCACCCTATGACTTGACTATTTTGGGGAAGTCGCCCTGGTAATGACTTCGGTTTGTCGAATTAGGGGATGATTGCAATTTATCGCTTTCCTCGTGTTGTGTGTGATAGCGTTTTAGGTGTCTCAAACCTTAATGATGGCGTCTTAGGTGCCTCAAACCTTCATGATGGCGTCTTAGGTGCCTCGAACCTTGATTTAAAATGCTTTCCCTTTGATGGTTTGAGATAGATGGTCTATTGGTGGACTTCATTTGAAGGGATCGGTCTTATGTTTGCTGTCGAGGAAATGGATGATAATGGGAAAAGAAACGGGATTCCGTTAACTTCGCTGGGGATTTTGTTAGCCTTTGTTGGAGTTTAGTTCAGGAGTATGAACCTAAATGGGGACTTAGTTCAGGGGTATGATTCTAAGTCGAGGTTTTGTTCAGGAGTATGAACCTAAATGGGGACTTAGTTCAGGAGTATGATCCTAAGTTGGGGTTTCAGTTCAGGAGTATGAACCTAAATGGGGACTTAGTTCAGGGGTATGATTCTAAGTCGAGGTTTAGTTCAGGAGTATGAACCTAAATGGGGACTTAGTTCAGGGGTATGATTCTAAGTCGGAGTTTCAGTTCAGGAGTATGAACCTAAATGGGGACTCAGTTCAGGAGTATGATCCTAAGTCGAGGTTTTGTTCAGGAGTATGAACCTAAATGGGGACTTAGTTCAGGAGTATGATTCTAAGTCGGGGTTTCAGTTCAGGAGTATGAACCTAAATGGGGACTTAGTTCAGGAGTATGATTCTAAGTCGGGGTTTCAGTTCAGGAGTATGAACCTAAATGGGGACTCAGTTCAGGAGTATGATCCTAAGTCGAGGTTTTGTACCAGAGGGAGACTGTTTGAGGGCGTTCTCGCAGGGGAAGATTAGAGCTTACGATGATCATCGGGGAAAAGGGTGACCGTGTTGGTCAAGTGGCTGGACCTAAGATAGGCTACCTACGTATCCCGAGTGGGAATCAAGCCTGGACGTAGTTCGAAAACTGCTGGGGATGGTCTTTGATGGTTTGACGGTATTTGGGAGTCACCCAAGGTTTGACTGTTTTTTTGTTTTTGTTTGGAAGTCACCCTAAGATTTGACTATTTTTGGGAAGTCGCCCTAAGACTTGACTATTTTTGGGAAGTCACCCTAAGATTTGATGATAATGTTCTTTTAGAAAAGTAGTTGACTAAGATATGCTTTCATACCTGTGTTGTGCTTACCTGTAGCTGCCGAAAGGACTGAGGCTACGGCTGATGTTGATGAAGAGTTGTTGGGTTGCGGTTTCTGCTGACGATTTGCTGTCTTTGGAGGCATTTTGACCTGAAGGGGGGAGTTTGGTTGAGTCTGCATCTTGCTGGTGAACGACAACCTTGTAGAAGTTGTTGAGCTTGTCTTCACATTGGGACTTCTTGCTTTTGAGAACTTGGTGTCTCTGACCGATTTTCATTTGAGAACTTGGCGTCCTTGACCGATTTGCATTTTGAGAACTTGGCATCCCTGACCGAATTGTATTTGAGAACTTGGCATCTCTGACCGCATTATATTTGGGAACTTGGCGTCCCTGACCGATTTGCATTTTGAGAACTTGGCATCTCTGACCGATTTTCATTTGAGAACTTGGCATCTCTGTCCGTACTGTATTTGAGAACTTGGCGTCTCTGACCGAACTGTATTTGAGAACTTAGCGTCTCTGACCGATTTGTATTTGAGAATTTGTGTATGACACTCTCGCTTTAGGTTTGACTCTTTTGAGAGAGTATAAGCATCACAAGGTGTGGAAAAGTGTATGGAAGCCCCTGCTGACAGAAAGACAGTGTTTGGCTCTATTTTCCTATGATATAGAAAGAGAAGACTCGTCGAGACACTTGAAAACTTGTCTTATTCATGATGATCACAAGGCTGCTTAAAACCCTTTGTTAATGTTCGGGTTATTCAACTCCTAAATCTGATATGAACAAATATTTTGATTAATCACAAGGAGAAAACCTACTGATATCGAGAATCAAGCTCGAAAAGACGGAAAGTGTATAGGGACGATCCTTGATGAGACCGGATTTTTTTTTTTTTTTTGAGATTTGTTTGTGATTTCGACCGGACCAGTGATGGTTGCCTACGTTCCCCTCATTAAGAGGAGCTCAGGTCGCCGTAGTTCGGGCCTATCCCGAATGAAAAGAGAACGAATGTTGAAATTCAAGGATCTGAGGACCTTTGGAGATATTGAGGATTTGGAGGATTGAATAACATATCCCCTTAGAGTGTCCATGAAAGACACGGATGCGAAGCCCCAGTGGGACATCCACGGCAAGTGTTTGTGGAGTAGAAATGAATTATGCTCACATGAATCAAATTTGAATTTGCACAATCTTTGATTGGTAATTTTGAGCCAAAATGGATTAGATTCCAATTTAAGCAAGCAATGAACCATTAATTTGATTTAGATTTTACGATGAAATTGCTATCCGATAGGAATTGCAGCTGGGTTTTCGGGCTTCGATCGGCCATCGGGTAATTTTGGGAGTTATGACCTCTTAAAGTGAGGGGTCGGCTGGGCCTTTCTTGTCGACGAACCTCTAAAGATGAGAGGTTGGCTTGCGGGGATGTGTTTAGAAAATCTATGGCGGGGAAGATTGATTGCCCCTAAGGATGAGAGGTCAAATTTTGACCTTGGCCAAAGGCGAGGGTAATGGTGATGGGAGTATCCTCTAAAATTAAGAGGATGGCTTGGGATTGGTTTAAGGTAATGATAAGAGGAAGTCCAAGCTATCGAGAACTTTTGTGAACTTGCGAGAATTCGGGCTCCTTTTTGATCATTGGAGAGCCTCTTTTTTTTTTTTTTTTTTTTTTGGAAGGCTTCCTGATGAGCTTGGAATTATATCCGAGATTGTGAGGATTTTAAAATCATTCTTTTGAGAATTCGGAAGGCCTCTTTGAGGAGTTGAGAATTATCTTTCCTTCCTTCACAACTTGAACATTTTATGCATCGCCGACTCTCGACGCTAACTTCTTTGGCGTTGCTTGGACTTCTCTCAATAAGGAGCAAAGGTGATGGCTAAACAGGATTTCAAAACATGCCGATCTTGAAATGAAAGGGTAGTGTTTAGTGAGGGTGAGGTAATGGCTTTCCTATGGATAAAAGGCTTCAACCGCAATCCCTACCGGATGACCTGAGATTAAGTCTTCATTGCTTGCTTAAGCTTTAAATGAGAAAAGATCCATGCAAATTCATCGAATAACGAGATGATGAGGCTGATGAAAGGGATGTGAGCATATGAGATGCAAGATGGGGAGTTGGTAAGCCCCAATTTGAGAGGGATATCAATTGATTTTCTCACTCCAATTAATTTAAATATTAATCATTTCAAAGAATTAGTGGTTGAGCAGCACAAGTGATCATCTAGGATAAAACCATTTCAATTAAGTGTAACGTGGGTGTGCAAGTGATGTCTCGAGTCTAGCAAGAAAAGAAGAAAGACTTATATATATATAAATTTTAAATGATAGTTAAGCTATCTTTCCACAACATTCGAGGTGGACAAAACCGACAAGTGTCCAAGATGGACTTAGGTGAAAGAAAAATACTAGAACCTACGAAGGTTGACTAAAAGACTATTTTAGGGATAGGTAGCCCCTAGTCTAGCCGCTCTTTGCTGTTGGATCATGCATCTTTCCTTCGACGCTGGAGACGGGAGCTATCGCAGGTCTTCCCATCCAGACTTCTTTGTCAGCTTCTTGCTCAATCCAACCATTTTCCTTGCCTGTGATGACTGGTTCATTGACCTCGCAAAGAGGTGAGTCAAATTTCATTATGTTCCCAAGTCTTGAACCACCAAACTCGATCATGTTGACACTCATGTTGTTATTTCTAGGGAGCGGGTTATTGATAGTATTAGGCCCTTCAGGCACCTCTAACCTCCCTTGTTCAATCAAACTTTTGATCGCCTTTTTCAGGGGGACGCAATCATCTGTCAGGTGCCCATGGTACTGATGAAAGGCACACACTACAACAAATATGGCTTTTCCCGGCACTTTAAAAATGCCGAAAATGTTAAAAAAAGTGCCGAAAAAGCTTTTCCCGGCACTTTTTTCGGCACTTCTTAAATTGCCGGAAAAAGTGGTGTCGGCAATACTTTCCGGCACTTTTAAAGTGCCGGAAAATTCCCGGCACCTATAAAGTGCCGCTAATTTCCGGCACTTTTGTAAGTGTTGCTTTTCCCAAGACTTTTGTAAGTGCCGCTAATTTTCGGCACTTTTAAAAGTGCCGCTAATTTTCCGTCACTTTCGTAAAGTGCCGCATTTCCTAAGACTTTAAAAAGTGCCGTTAATTTTCCGGCACTTTTAAAAGTGCCGCTAATTTTCCGGCACTTTCATAAAGTGCCAAATAAGAAAGTGCCAAATATACCGGCTCGTCTAAAATGCCAAAAAAATAGCGGCACTTTTTTTAAAGTGCCAAAAATTAGTGGCACTTTTAATATTCTCCAATATTAGCAGTGCATTTAAAATTGTTGAAAATTTTTTCCTTTTTAAAAAATATATATATTTCTGTCCCTAGAAAATTTTGGCTTCTCTAATTTATTGTGCTATTGAAATCAATAACATACACAAATTTCAACAATTAGCAATGAATAAGAATAACTTATAAAATATAAAGCTTGGTCCATTGCCATAAATTAAACATTTAGTACGCATTACACAACCCAAAAAGTATCAAGGAAGGTACGCAACAAGCATTGACGTCTACAAACTTTAGTAATCATGAATTTTAACAAGACACAATCTATGTTCATAATGAGAGCCATGTTGTTTCCCTAGAACCATGAACCACAATAAGAAGTTGCAGGCATTGGACACTTCTCATCATTCGACATGTTTGGAGAGTGAGCCTCAGAACAAACTTGCCTTGTCCATTCCCAGTATAACAACAGCTTCTGAAGCATGCTACTGCACTGGAGATCCTTATATTATCTGCAACTTTTGCAGAAATTACACTACCTGTGGTGGAGTGGATGGGTGAGAAATATGAACTTATACATCATTAAATGTCTGTTTATTCTCTATGGTCTCTGATTTACTTAGATATTGAAGAAAATTCCATATACAAATATGAGTTACACATATATGAGAACACGAAAAATAGAAAAGTGATGATGATGATACAAGACCAAGATGAGTAGTGTACCTGTGTAGGCTAGCCTGCCCACCAGTAAAACATCACCATTTATAATCAACATCTCATAATCCTTGTGCATGGCATTATTACCATGGTTAATACTGCTTAAAATATTTGCCTGTAAAAATCAAATTTACATGACATTCATTCAGCAAAACCTAAGATCTAAGTCATTAGAACTCAAAAGACACCTCCAATTCACCAATAAACATGACACATATGGAAGCCTCTCAACAGACACACTTCTTCGAAGTATTGGCTAGTCGCCTCTAATCATAGGGCTTCATAGTCAGAGAAGTGACGGGAGAATTGTTTAGGTTTTTTGCGCAGCTTCATTATAATCTCATGCTATGGGAGCATTCTGGGGGATCTCTGTTGCTGATTTGAGGAGGATTAGAGCATAGTTCTCACATAAATTAGGCTATTGTTGTAATATACTTTCTCTTCTAATTTGATTGGTGACCATCCATCTGATTGTACATTCTCTTCTTTTTATTCAATAAGATTTCCTTTTCTATCCTATATATGTATATATATATGTAAATAGAAAGAGAGAGAGAGACAGAGACAGAGAGACAGAGAGAAAGAGAGAGAATAAGTAAAGTCCTTATTCTTGTTGGTAGTAAGCCTGGGGTTCTAATGTCCAACACTTTATTTTGTGAATTCTGATTGTTGCTGCTATTGCAACCTTATCCTTGGTAGCAGTTAATTAAAATCCTATTTGAAGTACAGATAATGATGATGATTACTAATGACTGGGAACGTACTTAAAGAAGCATAAGAAATTTTATCCCGAGAATTTTGCAATTTCAGCTCATACCTTTGTTGCTCTAAATAGGAAGAAGAGGCTGTCTTTCATCAGGTCCTACACGATGACTAGCCTGGTAAAGCAGTAAAAGAAGGGAAAACTTGATTTACGTTAACAGGAAGTTATGATAAAGCATATAATTTTCGTTATAAAAGATTTTAAACATGCACACCTCCTCATTTGCCCCTGCTGCCATATTTATGAAAGAGGAGTCTCTTGACCTAGTAAATAGTCAAAAGCACATGACGTAAATAAGCTTAAATTTGGAGAAAAGCAAGAAAGATGGCTACTTGACACGTGGGAAGCAGATTGCTTAGGAACTCAGTCAACATATCAGTGTAAAATCAAAACTTAAAAAAAAACTGAATGCAGATATTATCCATCAAGCCTAAGACAGAAAACCTGCAAATCAATTTTTTTAGTACCCAAGTATAGAGGGGAAAAACATTGGACTCTACAGATACTCATATGGCTTGGATGTATGCCTGTCTGGAATATCTGCAATGCCTTGTGAGTTGCTGAATAAACTTTCATAAACTTGTTTCTGAATGTCAGAGTCAATGTATAGTTCATTAAGAATTCATGGAGATGCATGAAAAAGAAAAGTATTGGAGAATCAAACCCAGAAAAGATTAGATTGGGAAAAATTGAGAAATATGAAACCTATAAGAGATACCGGGCGATATTCATGAGAGAATCAACTGCTAATGAGGCATTCCCCAATTTATATTGTTCAAATGTATCTACATAGTTGTTCTCAGTATGGCAAGAAGCCCTGGGCTGGCACAAAATTGAACATCACTTTTAATGTTCATCATAGGACTCAGCTACACTTGACAAAACAAAAACATAGACCTTGAGTAAATGCAGATATTGAAAAAGGTACTAATTTTGACTTACTAAAAACTGGAGTAGATTTCATTAACATATCACAATAGATCCACCTAGTCAAACTAATAGTTGGGTAATGCAGCTGATTCTTTATCTTGCCCTGAATTGTTCATCTTGCTTGACTTCATATAAATAATACATGACAAATAAAAAAAAATGGATTGACCTGCCAAAGAAGCCCTCTTGGTAGTACATAGGAGTGAAGCTTGGTTCTCTCAGAATGCAGCTGGTTAAAATCAATAGATTGAGTGAACTGCGTAGCCTGAATAGTAGACAATTAGAAAGCTAGTGAATGAGTCAGATGGATTACAACAATAAAGATAACGTGTGAAATGCAATTAGGTAGTGTTCACGCAAATTAATAAATAATATAATCCCTAAATCAAAAAATTGATATTTCATTTGAAAACCCTAAATCTGAAACCCCAAATTAATCGATATTATAAACCCTAAATCAGAAATTGAAATCTCATTTGAACACTAAATCAAAAACCCCAAATTAATCAACAATAAAACCCTAAATTGAAATCCAAAAGATTCAAACTTACCTGAAGCAGCAGCTGGAGTGATTGAACGCCGGAGGTGGAGGTGGATTCGAATCCGCAGAGGTCACCGAGAGTTGATGAACGGTGCTTTTCTTCTCTTCTCTCCACACACGAACACACCCACACGGTCAAGAACACGAACACAAAGAGAGAGAAAGAGAGAGAGACGGACCTACTAAAAGTGAAGGCAACGTTGGGGGCGTTGGCGCTATGGGTGGTCGTCGGTTTAATGTTCTAGAATCTGCCTTCGGTGGTGTGTGGTGTGTGGTGGTGGTGGCGATGACCGGTGGCGGTCGATTGGGAATGGCGATTGCTGGTTTCTCCGTTCTTTTCTTTCTCTCTCTACTCGGTTTTCTTTTTCGCTTCTCTCTTTGTTTTCTCTCTCTCTCTACGCTTTTCTTTTTCTTTTCTTTTATTTGTTTTAACCGGAAGACGAAACCAACCTAAATAAGAATTTTTTCCCAAATAATTCCGTTTTACTTTTTTATTTACGAAAATGACTTACTGTTCAAACTATTTTTCAAAATGTCCTCTTTTTTGAAACTCGCTACACCGTGTAGCGAGTTTGACTAGGGTTGGTCAAAACTCGCTACACCGTGTAGCGAGTTTAGGGTGATTAATTACGGCCGTTGGGAAAATTAATTAGGTCATTTAATTAAACTAAACTCGCTACACCGTGTAGCGAGTTTTGACCGGAAGTCAAACTCGCTACACCGTGTAGCGAGTTCTATTTATTCCAAACCCCTACATAACCCCCTCCGTCCGTCCCAACAAAACTAACCATTCTCTTCTTCCTTTCTCAGCCTAGTTCTCCCTTTTCTTTCTTTCTTTCTTCAATCTATCTCTCTCATAATGGATCCATCAAAACCCCGTTGGTATCGTGGACGAAAACCTCTTCCAGTACAACCCGGTCAAACCTCCAATCGCCTATCTAATCTCTCTCAAATTGAACGAGAGTTTCAATCTCCACCGCCTCCACCGCCTCAAACTGAACGAGAGAGATCTCCACCGCGTCATATCATTCCTGGTCCCGCTGGTGAAGCACAGTTAGCCATGCGTCGGCATCACACCGGAAAAGCTCATGTCTCTCGGGGACCCCAGCTCGGTCGACCCAAGAGGCAATACGTAGAAAGATTGAAGAGCGGAGGACGATGATGAATTGTGGCAAAGCTTGGCTTTGCTATGGATTATCTCACTGGAGAGGGTACATTTTATCCGTTGAAAATGATCAAGGAGAAATGCAAACAACATGAAAGGGTGGAACAGGTATAATATTTTACATTAATTATAGTTAAGGTTGAAATTTACAATTAATTGGTCTTAATATTTTTGTTCTATTAGGTTGTGGTTGTTGTCAAGAAGTTCACACCAACTGAGAATGGCTCTTTTCACGTGATTTTGAAGGATCCTACTGACACTATTGAAGCTTACTTAGGTGACAAAGTGCTTAAGCAAACTGAGGGCGGAAGTGACATTGGTGAAGGTCTTTGTTCGATACTTACTCGGGTATGAAATATTTTCCTTAACATTACACTCCCTAAATATATCCTTACCTTTTTGTTCTAAATGTTTAGTTTTGTTCATCTATTAGGTTGTTGTTTGGGCCATATCACGCTCAAAAACTACTTAACATTGTTCCTTCCAATGTTTGTAAGGTCTTCCCTAAGGATTGTTAATTTCATCTTTGGACATGTATTATTTGAATTTATGTCGGATTTAATATGTACCTGAATTTATGTACTATTTTTCTATGTGACCGGAATGTGGTCACTGAATTTATTTATTTATGTAAGATTTCCTATGTGGCCGGGATGTGGCCACTAACTTGACAATATTTATTTTTTGTGATTTTATGTAGATTTCCTATGTGGCCGGGATGTGGCCACTAACTCTAAAATATTTATTTTGTTGTAATTTTATGTAAGATTTCCTATGTGGCCGGGATGTGGCCACTAACTTGAAAATATTTATTTTTTGTGATTTTATGTAAGATTTCCTATGTGGTCGGGATGTGGCCACTAACTTGACAATATTTTTTTTTTGTGATTTTATGTAGATTTCCTATGTGGTCGGGATGTGGCCACTAACTCGAAAATATTTATTTTTTGTAATTTTATGTAAGATTTATAAATATTTATAAAAAAAATTTCACCACATGTCATTATTTTTTTAACACATGTAATTTTTTTTGTTAGTACGAAGCTATTTTTGAGCAACAATTTGAAGCCGATTTAATTGTCGAAATTAAAATTTAAAAGTTGTTATTGTTACACCATTATATGTACTTCAAGTAACAATTTTTAGATATTCATTATGATATATAAATTAACCTATAATTATTGCTCAAAATAGCTTCGCGAACGAAATTTTTTTTTTGATGTTACTACGAAGCTATTTTGAGCAAAAATTTGAAGCTGATTTAATTGTCGAAATTAAAATTTAAAAGTTGTTATTGTTACAACATTGTATGTACTTCAAGTAACAATTTTTAGATATTCATTATGATATATAAATTAACCTATATTTATTGTTCAAAATGCCTTCGCGAATGAAAAAACAAAAAGAAGTAAACAATTTTCAAATTTTGTTGCTGCAAAGGGATTTTGTTTTTACTTAAACTCGCTACACCGTGTAGCGAGTTTCAATAAAGCTGAAATCGCTACACGGTGTAGCGAGTTTGACTTCTGGTCAAAACTCGCTACACGGTGTAGCGAGTTTAGTTTAATTAAATGACCTAATTAATTTTTCCAACGGCCGTAATTAATCACCCTAAACTCGCTACACGGTGTAGCGAGTTTTGACCAACCCTAGTCAAACTCGCTACACGGTGTAGCGAGTTTCAAAAAAGAGGACATTTTGGGAAATAGTTTGAACAGTAAGTCATTTTCGTAAATAAAAAAGTAAAACGGGATTATTTGGGAAAAAATTCCCTAAATAAAGCTTATGAGGTGTTTACTTACAGTAGCGCTTCTATTCTATTCTATTATTAAGCTTTTATGTAAGATTTTTCTAAAATTGCATTTTTATTTATATGGGCAAATTAGCTCTTACGGGTTGAGAGTGTTTTGTTTAATATTGTTCAATCACATTAATTTGCAATGTGTCAAAACGCCAAATCAAGTGACATTTACATAAGTCGGTCGGAAAATAACTGTAAATTACTAAAAGTGTAAGAAACTAGCGTCACTTTCGACAAAATTTCAAAACTTCGTGGCACTTTTAATAAAGTGCCGAAAAATTAGCGGCACTTTTAATAAAGTGTCGGAAAACTTGCGGCACTTTTTCAAAAATGCCGAAAATTTAGCGGCAGTTTTAAGAAAGTGCCGGAAAATTAGCGACAGTTTTAAAGAAGTGCCGGAAAATTAGCGGCACTTTTGTAAAAGTCTCAGGAGAATTAGCGGCACTTCTAAAAAGTGCCGGATATTTAAGGCGGTTTCGAAAGTCTTGGGAAATTTGTGGCACTTATTAAAAAAGTGCCGGAAATTGGTGGCACAAAATTAAGTGCCGGATTAAAAGTGCCGGAAAAAGCCATTTTTCTTGTAGTGACAATGCTTGGAGGTATCCAAAGGATCATTGGGGTTTCTAGGCTGATAATTTTTCAAAGGCCGGAGCAAACCTTCTCTCACCAAACCTCTGAAGATATCACTCAAAGGCATCCCAAAGTTTCTCAAGTCTTGGAGCCGGGATCTGGATGCATCAGGTTTCTTGGGAACAAAGGAAGTGGCATTGTTACAGTCATGTCCTGCATAGCTAATCACTTCTTTACCTTTTGGTTGGGCAGGAGCTGTGTTGGAGGTGGAAGAAACCCGGTATCCGTAAGGTGTGCAAAGCGATCGGCTGCCGATTGTAAGCCTTTTCGAACTTAGCCCGGAATTAACCATTGCACGTAAGTCGGCGTAGGGAAGTGAGCGAGGAAGCTCTCAAATGCGGCTTCAAGCATGGCGAAAGATTTCTAGCTGCTCCTCGTCGGAGGAGGAATGACCATTTCACCGAGCTTCAAGTTCCACCTTTTATAGAAATCCCCAATATTCTCATCGTGACGCCGCACCGTTGTCTGCAGGTCAACTCTGTTTGTTTCCCATTCCAAGTTGGCTTTATACTTATCTCGTGAAAGTACCGAGTAATCTGTTCCCAAGTAGCCCTAGCTTCAGCCGCAATCGGAAAAACCATTTCAAAGCCCCCGACTTCAAAGAGAGATCAAGTAGTCGGCCAAGCTTTCTGGTTTGTGCATCCCTTAGCTTTCATTGCCAAAGTGTAGGTGTCCAAGTGAGTTTTAGGGCACGCACTTCCATCAAATAGTTCGAGATTGGGCATCACGAACTTGTGAGGCAAATGGGGTACAATTGAGCCTGGGATCTCATAGGCCGAAGAGCAGTGTTCCTTTTGACGGTCAATTCAGCGATCTGCGCTTTCATTTCCTTGTGTTGCTCCATAAACCAAGCCAATTGGGGATCCAAAGGTGGAGCAGGAATGCCTGAGCCGATATTTGAGCCAGGAAGAGGACTAGCTGTTGGTGGTGTATTGGTGGAAGGAATACCATATCCCGGAGCATAAGTGAAAACCTGGCCTTGGCCCAAATTACCCTGGGGAGTGTAGGTAGGAGCTTGGGCAAAGGGATAGAACCCAGCGACTTGCTGTTGGCTTCCAATCGGCAGAGAAGATGGAGGCAGATCTGAGGTAGCTGGATAGCTCGGATTTCCGGGGTGAGGCCCGTAAGTAGGCTTGAGTGCGGGCTGCTGTCCCTGGTTATTGAATTGCATGGCTGCCTGTGGCGAGGGTGTGTAACCAGGGGGGTACTGCGATCCTGGTGATTCTGATGAAAACGGGATAGAGGTTTGGTAACCCATCGAACCCTGAGTGATACATGGATTTGTGAAAGCTGTGTGAGGAACAGCTGAGCTAGCATCATTCTGAGGAAGGGCTCGACGGCGGCCCGAACTTGTGGCGGCATTCCAAACTGTTCTTGTGAAGGTCCGAATTGATCGGTTCCAAACCGAGGTGGGATCCCCATTTCTTGTGGCATTCCGAGGCACCCCCAACCACGAGTGGTGGCATTCCGTGCATCGACTTTGTCCCCACCGAGATGTACTGCGAACCGGCTCGTCCGTCAGCTGCGTACGGATCCAGTGGTCAGCTAGGAGCCGGCTGACCCAGAGGTCGAGAAGCATGGGCTCTGGTGGTAGTACCGTGGGAAGCCGGTGGTGGCATCCTGGAGTAGTCGGGTTGACCAAGAGCGGGATTGGGGTCTTCCTCTTCTTCCACAGTGAAGGTGCCATCTGGGTTGAGACTGGCGGCCAATCCATGGCTTTTGATAGCCTCCATAAGGGTTCATGTGCTTCTGTCGCACTCTCATCTGTTCGGCTAACTGATTCCATTGCGGCTCTGTTTGCGGAGTCCCAGGAGGCAGAGTAACGTTGTCCCCGTCGTTACCGGCTGATGCAGACATTCTGAAACCCGGAGTCGGAACAAACGGTGAAGCTGATGACGCGCTTGACTCTTCCCAACTGATCAAACGGTAACCCGGTGTCCGGAACCAACCTTTGTGAGGAGCTGCGGAGGAAAGGGCACGAAGGTTCAGATGTCTAGGAATGGAAGGAGGGTAAGTGTTTGGGCTTTGGGCTCATGCAACATGCGGTTATTTGTTCACGTTTACTTAAAACATGTTTAATTAACCTAATCGGTTGGAAAAGATTGCTCTTCTTTTTCGCAAACTATTCTGATTCCTGGATCAGTGGGCCCGGTCACTACGTCTATAAGCCCCTCGTATTCCACCTGTATTTCGACCTCCCAGGGTGGACAGCCCCGGGCGAGGGTCCTATAGGGCAAGCGGGTCCCACCGACCGAAAGAAAAACGATCCTAAAGTCGGCGGGTAATCGAGTCTTAACGAGCATTCGATGTAAATTACGGACAAAGGCGACGTCAAAGTCAAGATCATGTCAGGAGCTCGACAAAAAGTCGGCATGATTTGACCGATAAATGTCCACGATTGATCTTGACTTGTCGTCAATTAGGCCGTAATTAGGCATGGAATAATCATTAATCCTTGATGACTCGGTGTCAATCTTTGGGAGTCGAGTGTATAATTTGTGCCGGTCGGAGCCGAAGTCAAGGCGCCGGTCAATATCTTGGTCAAAGTCTGCGGCGGAAAACCGGCATGACTTCGGCGATTAGTGGTCCCGAAAGATATTGAGTCGGTATGCCGACAAAGGCTTGAAAGGAAAGGTCTATACACGGACAGGGCATGACACAGATCAGACTAAAAACCAACCAGGTCTCGGACAAAGTGTGTCACGGACAAGTGCATGGTCGACACGAGGCTCCATGGGATGTTTGGGTAGTCCTGTGCTTGCATCGAGAGGCGTAATAAGACCAAACGGGCCGGGACAAGGATTTCCCCGGGTTAGGGATGTAGTGTGCAGTGTAAGGTCACGTGCGCGTAGTGTGCAAGCAGTCTATCTTCTTTTTCTGAGTAAAATAGAAATTTTTCATGTGTCTTAAAAAGAATGATGCATGATTTTTTTTTGAAAAATTTCTTTTTTTTTTGAAACTCCTTTTTTTTGAAATTTTTTTTTTTGAAATTTTTTTTTGAAAGTAAATGCACACATAAGCACATAAACACAAAAATTTCAACAGTTAGGGACATGATTCCGACAGTCAAAATTTTGACTTTTTCCGAGGCGGCCAAAACAACACGAAAATGTGCAAAAATCAACACACACAACAAATGATTTTTAATGCCGGGACGGAAGCTTGACCCTCAAAAGCTTTTCTTTTTTTAAAAAAAAAACAATGATACCGGTACGTGGGATTGTTAAACCACAATTTATCCCCGACTCGTGTTAGGAGGCGATAACGGGAAGTTTAATGGTTTCCACCAATATACCAAATATCAATTTTTTTTAGAAAAAGCTTATTTTTCCCCAGCGGAGTCGCCACTGTGATGTACCCGATTTTTTTTTTGAAATCAAACGGAGTCGCCACGCCATTTTGGTTTTAAGGGCCAAAACTTTGAAAAATGCCCGAGATTAGAAATTTGGGTTCGGAGGTCACGTTACACGCCGGGAAGGACGTTAGTGTGCACCCGGAATGCCTCGTAAAACGAGTCTTCCAAGCTAAAAACCATTTGTTTGTGTGTGTGTGTGTGTGTGTTACTTTGGCCAAAATAAGTTGAAACTGAGGAAAATAAAAATTGGGAATCCTTTATTAGACTTAGGACAGATCCCATGATTTTTGGTGTAATTTTTGGGTTGAGTTTTGGTACTCAAAAGATTTTTGGAAGTTGAAAACCATTTCTGCCAGAATGAAAAAGGCAGTGGACACTTGATTTTGAAATGGACTTTAGGGCTTGAAAACTCCATAATCTGGGAAAAGTCCAAGAATGAAAAATGTTCAAAATACCTTAAATAAGGTTTCTCTAAAAGAACTTTTAATTTTGGAGATGATTTGGGGACCCAAAACCTTCTGGAAATCTCAGATGTGAAATCTGGACTTCCAGAGACTGATGAACTGACCTTTTAAAGGAAAATTTGAAAAAGGGAGTTTTACTCACGCAAAAAATAAAGTAAAAATATGTATGGAAATATCTGGATGTTGGCTACAAAAAGTATTTTGTAGTCAACACCAAATTCCAAATTTATCTGTGTCCAAAAATTTAGGCAATGGACTGAGGTCTTGGGAAAATTGCTACTGGACAGCAACCTCTCAAGAAGGAAAATGTGATTTAAAAGGGGGTTTTGTATCCATGCTTGTCCCCATTTCCCTAGGTTTTGATTAGTAGTCACTAGACATTTTAGTGGTGATCTACTATATCAAACCATCCTTGGGGTACATTAGGACTTAAGCATTTCATTTGCTTGGGAAGGGGAATTTTGTAAAGATGAAATTAAAGAGAAAAATCAACTAGAGATTTAAAAATGTGGACCATTTGAGATGGTCATTCATGAAGATGAACTTCAAGATGACCATCTTGGGTCAAAACTTAAGTTAAACTTGACATAAAGTAGATCAAAGTAAGAAGAACAAGATGAACAAGAAGTTGAAGGGGAGTTTTAGGGTTTAAAGAAGGAGGGCTTTACCAATGGTGACACCCTATCTTCCTAGGCTTGGAATTTGACTTGAGGAGTATCAAGATTTGGTGTTTGACTTGGAGGAGTATCAAGATTTGGTGTTTGGATTTGTGTTTGAGTGGATTCAAGGCTTGAATGTGTTTAGGGTTTGATGATAGAGTTGATCAAAGAGAAAACAAGTAGATAACACTTAAGTCCTTTATGTTTTCTCCCTAATCTTCCTCTTGAGTAGTGTTTTAAGCTTGAGCTTGGTGTGTTTAAGAGTGATTTGAGAATGTTTGAAGTGAATTTGGGAAAGGTTCAAGAGAAAATGGTGGCAATCTAAGGATTCCGACTGTTTTCTCTCTATTTTCCTTGAATACGGCCTACGTGAGTAAAATGTGTTGTGTAAACCGAGAGAGGAGGGTTCAATTTATAGCCCTCCTGAAATGTCAATCATGTCCGCGCGGATAGGATTGTAAACGTGCAATCGTTCATTAAATGCGGCTCCGAGGCTTTGGACAGAAGAATAATCTTTTGAAAATTCAAAGCGGTTATGTTTTTCAACTTACCAGATTGGGTTTTTTCAATTTCTTTTGCTTTTTTAGATTCTTTTGTAGGTTTAACCTTAAATAACAATGCCCACTTTGCCCTTGCTTGGTTAGAAAAGTTAGGAATGTTAGGAATTGTTAGAAATGTTATAACTTTCGTTAATTTTCTAACGAAAATACTAACAAGCTCAAATTGGAGCACTTACAAAGACGCAGAAGTATCTGTATCTCTCTCTCTCTACCGCACTAAACCTTCTTTATAACATGTTATCAAATATATGAAAGAGATTTTTTTTCTCAAATAATTCTTTTTTAAAAATTTATTTTTCATAATAAATCACTTTTCAAATTATTTTTCAGAATGATCACTTTTTGAGAAATCGCTACACGGTGTAGTGAGTTTGATGTAATTAGGATTTAATTAATAATGTATTTAAGTAAAGACAAAATCGCTACACCGTGTAGCAATTTCTTCTTTATTCCAGTCGATAAGATTTTTTTCAACAGATTCATTCTTTATTCCAGTAGATAGGGTTTTTCCAGCAATTTTTTCTGTCATCATTTTTTTTAAACACATGTCAAAAAAAAAAGTTTGTAAACAAAAACATAATTCATTAACACATGTCAAAAAAAAAAAGTTTGTAAACAAAAACATAATTCATGAAGAAGAGTTGAATATATTACTTCCTCCGTCCCATTTCAAGGGTCCTATCTTTTTTTATGTTAGCACGAAGGTATTTTGAGCAATAATTTGAAGTTAATTTAATTATCCAAATGAAAATTTTAAACTTGTTATTGATACACCATTATATGTACTACAAATAACAGTTTTTAGATATTCATTAGGATAACTAAATTAACCTATATTTATTGCTCAAAATACCTTCGTGGCTAACAAAATATCTTTTTTGATGTTAGCACGAAGGTATTTTGAGCAATAATTTGAAGTTAATTTAATTATCCAAATGAATATTTAAAACTTGTTATTGATACACCATTATATGTACTACAAATAACAGGTTTTAGATATTCATTAGGATAACTAAATTAACCTATATTTATAAATAAGACCCTTGAATTGAAGTGGGACGGGGAGTACAAATTCTGACCTAAAATTGCTAAACCATGTAGCGATTTAACCTGGCCCATGAAACTCGCTACATGGTGTAGCGATTTTAAGCTGGCATTTCCAGTAGATAAGGTTTCCACAGCAGATTCAGATTCATTCTCAGTCTCTCGTATCCCTCATACTTTAAAAAAAAAAAAAAAAAAAAAAAAAAAACTCAAATCTTCGTATCATTTTATTTCGTCAGAATCGTTGAATATCAAGAATCAAGGTAAATTAACATCATCTTAATCAATATTTTCACTTGTGTTTAGATATAAAATTTAAGTATTTAACTGTGTTTTAGTATATTGTAGATATAAATGTTAGGGTTTTGTTATATAGGTTTTAATACTTTGATTTCGTGATGTAGGGTTAAAGATGAACGGGGTCCAATCATTTTCATGTGTTATTGGGGAGATGATGAACAATCATTTGATGGTCCTCATTTCAAAAAAGGACCAAAATATGCAATTAGGGTTAATTGTCGATGGAGATACAATGAGTTGATTGATGAATTATACCAAAAGGCGGGCTTAGATTGATCTCAATTTGATTTGGAAGACATTTACAGATGTCCTCATACTTTTGATAGCGGGATTGGTGAGTACTTTCCTTTCCGTATTGAAGATGATGCGTGTATGGATATAATGTTCGATCATTTAGCTAAATTTGGGGGGATAGGTAATTTGCAGCTGTATGTGATTGTAAAATTGATTAAAAATTGACCCAATCCAGAGTTTGAAACACTGCACACAGAGACCATTTATGGGTATTCACCAAGTGATAACCGTGATGTAGGGGTTGGTCCAAGTTCCCAAACACTTGTATCAACCCAAACACCAAATTATGATGATGGGGCATTTGGGCATAATGATCCTGTTAATGACGATAATTCTGAAGATGATGTAGATTATGAAGAAGAAGAAGTACACACTGATGTAGATGCAATGCTAGATGATGATGATGATGAATATGAGGACAGTATTAGTGATTCTTATGTCGATTTGGGAGAGGGTGATAACATGCCGATTGATGATGATGTGGAAACACTTTTTGTTCATTATGAAGTGCCAGAATCTTATATAAGGTTACTCCGCGTCCTAGCAGCCATCCAAAAATACAACCCCAGCACAATTGTTGAGTATTCTCATCCTCCTCCTCCTGTCGGTGAGTTACACATGTTTCAACAGGTATTCTGGGCATTTGGGCCTTGCATTGAAGTTTTCTCTCATTGTCGGCCTGTCATTTCAGTTGATGGAACATTCCTGCACGGTAGATATAAAGGGGTAATACTGATTGCCATGGTGTTGATGCCCAAGACAATATACTTCCTCTTGCATTTGCCGTTGTTGAAAAAGAGAACTGGACGAACTAGCGTTGGTTCTTATATCTTCTTTACAAACATATTATAAAGAGTCGTGAAGTATGCTTGATATCTGACCGTCATCACGGCATTCTTAAGACTATAGCTGAAGATACGTGGTGGCCAAATGTGCATCATCGATTTTGCTTGAGACATATGCGAGCAAATTTCTTGGATAAGCATAGAGGGGAAGGTTTGAAGTATCTGTTTTGGAGAGTGGGTAGAGCAACTCAAGATAGAAAATATAAATCTACCTTAGAGAGTATCCGTGGAATTAACCCCGTGGCAATTGCATGGTTTCAGAATTTGGATGCCAGAAAATGGACATTGGCACACGATGGTGGTTACAGATATGGAATTATGACTACTAACATGTTTGAGGTTTTCAATGGTGTCATGAAGGGAGCCCGTGGGATGCCAATCACAGCAATTGTTGAAACTGCCTTCTACCGTTGTGTGGAGTACTTCAAGTAAGGCATAATTTTCACTTAATATCTTAGGAGGTAATCCTAATAACCCTAACATCAATCCCCTACACCAATTCATCCAGAAAGTTCATTACCAATACTTGAATAATGGCGAGAAAGGGGCAACACATCAGGTAAGGAGGTTCAACAATCATAAAATGGGGGTGTATCAAGTGACAACCACACGTTAGGGTGATAAAGGGGGAAATATCCAGATTGTCCGACTTAATGAGCGTACCTGCACATGTGGTAAATGGGTTGCCTACCACATGCCCTATTGCCCTGTTCCCATCTTCTTGCATGTTGCCATGCACAACATCTTGATGGTCAAGATTTCGTTTCTCGATTCTACACCATTAGGGAATACTACAAGACATGGAAGGGGACATTTGAACCATTACACCATGAGGACTATTGGGGTGTGGATGGTTTGGTGCCACGTTTTTTCCCTAATTCCCATCTTCGACGTTCTGCGAAGTTCGGACGGTCGAGATCAAGACGCTTCCCCAATTGTATGAACTTTCAAGCAGATAAACGGAAGACTCTGTGCTCATCATGCAAACAAGAAGCCCACAATCGTCGTAGATGCCCGAACAGTAGGGAGTAAAAGAATGTTTTCCATGTAATTTATGTTTGAGTTGTTGGATTTACTTTCTATTTCATTTGGATTTCGTTTGAGTATGACTTAGATGTAATTTTGATTGTTTATACAGTTTGTGTTGTTTGAATATGACTTTGATTTTCATTTGGATTTGAATTTGGTTTGAAAGTTTATGTTTGACAAAATAAAAGTTATGTTAAAAATTTCTGTCAATGGCAAACTGTAATGAAAGTGTATGAAGTTTCTGCCTAAAAAAGTTTCTGCCAAAAAAACACTGTTCATGAGAAATCGCTACACGGTGTGGCAATTTCACTAGTGAAATCGCCACACCGTGTAGCGATTTCTCATGAACAACTTTCCACAGCAGCAGCAAACTTCAGCATCCCACCTGCACAAAGAAATTCCCATATCCAATATCCAATATCTATATTAAACTGTAAAACTTGTACAATATATCATAACACACACCTACACATCTACATACATATACTAAAGTGTAAAAAAAAGATACAAATATCCAAATAAAAACTAAAAAAATCATAGTTTCACTTATTACAAATAAAAACATCCAAATAACAACTAATACTATGAAGTTTCATTACATCTAAATAAAAAAAAATCACCTATTCCTCCTCTCGTAGCCAGCCGGGGTGAACTTCCTCGTCGGTTGTCGCTGTCGAGACCCACTTCTAATCAACTCCTCCCGTTGAGCAGGGGTAAGTTGTGTTGGGTTTTGGGGTTACAAACGCAGCGGAAGATTTAACATATAACACAAAACCCTAGCCATGAATCCGTCTAACATGAATAGATTAAAACTATGAAATAGATTTACATACATTAACAGCGATTTTGTTGTTCGAAAACGAATCTGAGATTCAAACTTTGAATCGTTGGCGAACCTTTGATCTTCTCCGTGTTCTTCCTTGCGATGAATTGATCTTCAAGCTTTAGGTGATAGCGGAATCACCCTCTATCGATAATCCACATGCGAACGAACCAAGATCTTGTATCTTGTAGGATTGCTAGATGATCCCGATTGTTGAATCGTTATTCAACAATCAATGGTTGTTAATGGAATTGGTTTGGGGTATTTTTGATCTTTGATTCCCAATCAAAATCAATGTTTTGGTGTTTCCAAAACCCTAAAAAAACGTGTATCTTGGCTGAGGAGAAGGGGGCTATTTATACTTTATAAATCTCCCTAACTATTAGGGAGAAACCCTAATCCAAGCCAAAATCGTATTTGTTGATTTGTCGCTATGCACGACCGTGAACTTAAACTTGTACGGCCATGCAACCACTTGCACGGGCATGCACTTTAAAATGCATTGCCGCTCCAGCCTTCTTGCACGGGCGTGCAGATTACAACGCACGACCGTACAAACCCTTTGCACGGGCGTGCCCTTTAAACTGCACGGCCGTGAAACAGCCCCAGAATTCCTTTTTCCCATATTTGAGCCATTTTAAATC
Source organism: Adenophora triphylla var. japonica (assembly GCA_022495995.1). Lineage (NCBI taxonomy): Eukaryota > Viridiplantae > Streptophyta > Magnoliopsida > Asterales > Campanulaceae > Adenophora > Adenophora triphylla. The sequence goes on along the minus strand of JAFEMH010008143.1, from coordinate 15,388 downwards.
CGTTCTTTGTGTGTCCCTTTAGGAATTATATTTATGTTGGTAGTGAGTTGAAACATCAATCCTCACAAGACATAAGTGGTTTCTAGTAAGCCATTATGTCCACCCAATTAATATAACATCAAAGCTTGATTTCTTGATAGATCATTGTCACAATCCCTTTATCCACGATGTCATATTGAACATGAGTCATGGTCCACATCAACTCATATTGTTCAATGCTTTCTCGACTCTGAATATGTTGATAATTCAAGTGCATTTGATCTCTATCAAATCTCTTGAGAATGGCCACACATTTGATCAACACCATTCATCGAGGGGCCCAAGAAAACATCTCTCTCAATGAGAGGGACAAATCCCATCTTGACTTATCATTCTTCCCTACAAGAATCCAATCGTGCCAACATAACCCTTATTGCTATCCTATTAAAGATAGTGTTAGACTACATCAAACATAACGTTCATCATGTGGAAGATGATGATAATCTCAGGTACAAAGGATTTTAATGACACGACTATCATGAGATTTAATCATGACATATATGACCATAGACCATGTCATAAATCTCATAGGTAGGTCATGTCCAGCACCTTGTTCTCTAACAAGTACCCATAAGTGTAATGTGCATCCCATGCATATAATCATCTCTATGATTATCCATTACCAACTTATACTAGTTATTCACAATAACTAGGGACGCGGGTTATTATAATAAACATGCAAAAACATATAATAAACTAAATAAATATTCTCTATAATAAATGGTAAAGACGATTACATAACGGTATTAAGTTATAAGTCAAACATAACTAAATGCCTAGGGCGTTACACCAACAAGTTGTACCCCACTAGATGAAGTCGCAGCCGGATTAGAGAAGGGTGTAGTGCCCTCAAAGTGAGTCCCGCTAGAAGAAGTCGAACTCTAATCGAAGAAGGGTAGGAGCCCTGCTTGAGATGTAGATAGAGGAAGCCAAAAGGCACTTCCACTCCCCAAATATACTCTGAAACCCATAGTGGGTCCAGGGGGAGGGTCTGGCTGGGCACTCCACCCACTCCCACTCTCCCACCCACTCCATCCACTCCCACTCCCCCACCCACTCCCATCCCCCCACCCACTCCCACCCCCACTTTCACTACCACAAAATTGACTCTGAGTTCACTGTGATGGCCATTCAAATTGTCCATCATCCTAGGTCTGGGCTTGAGGCTCGGGCTTGGGCTCTGGCTCGTCATGCAAGTCGATTTGTGGTTGTGGTTGTGCATGACATCTAACCCGATGTTGTCGAGGTTCTACCCCCTGTGCGCGATCTATCGGTCGGGGAGGTGCTGCAGCAGCCTCAAGGCGTTGTGTCTCCTTAACTCCTGTGAGCGTGTGTCTAATAATCCTCCGCATTGAAGCTTGTCTGGCATGCTCCTCCGCCTCATTGTCGACATGCAAACGCTGAAGGTTCTGTACCTGTTTTTATATATAAAAAAAATATAAGTATGAGACATAAGTTAATAAATTGAAGTTTTGTTAAAAAAAAAAAAAACTAGAAATAATAACTTGAAAAATGTAAATACTTACCACGGCCTCTATGCAAGGGGAAACTGACCGGTATCCGACCTCCTCTATATGAATGGGGTTCTGCACAAATATGCACGTTATGCTCCGATACCACATCATATAATGGATCGGTGTAATGCATATCGTGAAAGTCTGGGATACCCAAAATCAGAAATTGTCGTCGTTGTTCCCAGAGTGCAATGTATTGTCGATGGCGGTCGCTCCAAATCACGACATTGTGTCCATGCCTATCAACTCTGTGCAATTTCGGATGAGTGTTTCACGGTTCTGGGACCCCCTGCAGCAAGCCAAACTGCCTCATAACACGATCCGTCAAATGCCACTCGATCCTCTTAAAGCATATAAGAGGGACACGCTCCAACCATACAACCTGTCCCTGAGTGTAGTAGGCCGGAGCATATCTACCTAAATAAGGCTGCCACACAACCTGATCAACTGTTCACTTGGCCAGCTGATCACGATAGTCTCGCAGGTTATAAGCAGTAACCTCCTTGAGATACAATGATGAATGGGTCCACCTAAAATTTCATAAACAGAATAATTATAATAAAAAGTTAAAAAAAAAACAATAACGACGAGAAAATAGCGTATGATATATGTATACCTGCATCCCAGTGACATGTAGAGCTATCAAAATCGAGCCCGGCCCGTAGGCCCGGTCCAGTCCAGCCCACCCGATTTTTTAAGGGCCTGGCCTCAAACTAGAAGGCCCGAAAAAATCGGGCCTTTTTGACCCGGCCCGTGGGCTCATGCGACCCTTACATGAAAAGCTCGAAAAAGCCTGATTCGGCCCGATGAAACAAAAATATTAATTTTGAAAGGGACAAAAAGGGTTGGGAATTTGATTCCATCAATATTTACGATCAAATAATGTGAAGAACTCTAATATTATGAATTTGATTCCATCAGATTACATGTAAATGCCTGTGTTTGCCAATTGAGCTACTGAATTCAATATTCAATAGCAACCATAGACAACTATGAAAGTGTGTGGACATCACACACATGGCCAAGTCAAAGGTTGACTTAGTTTAGTTTTGTTACTTTCTTAATTGGTTAATTTAAGTTAATTAATATATAGTTTATATTTAATTATACTAACCTACTAACCGAAAATGTGTTTTGTTTAGTTGTGTTTTTGGTGATTTTGTAGGACTCTAGTAACCTGGAAAAGGTGTCTAAAAGATAAGAATGCTGAGAAGATAAAAGGGATAAAGAAGGTTGAATTAAAGAGATAAAATCCAAGCTTCAGTTATCCACATCTGAAGACTTCTTTGCTATAAATATGAGGATTATTCCTCAGTTGAAAGAAGCAGTTTTACAGAGCAATAAGGCTGAAGAATTCTTGCCTGAGTGTGTTTCTATTTTGTGAGAGTAATTTGGTTATTTTCGTCTTTTCTTAGTTTGTATTCTTGTATTCGATTCAAAAGAAGTTTAATAAGAGAAGTTTTATTGTCTACAGCAAATTGTTGTAGATAAGTGTTAGTTCTTTTGTTCATTTCATTTTAAGTTATTCATTTCCGCTGCTGTTTACTGTTGGTGCTAGTACTGGTGCAATAGCATCAGGACTCACATCAGTCTAATTTTTTGTTCCTGTGCACTTCCTAGCCGCTCCATTTCTTTCAATTGGTATCAGAGCTCCACTCGACTTCACTGAGTGAGATCCAAGAAAGATTGGTCATTATGGAAGGTCACTTACACTTGAATCAATACCGCCCCCCGGTTTTAGATGGATCTAACTATGCTATTTGGAAAGCTAAGATGCGTCTCTTCATCAAAGCAATTGATGAACGAGCGTGGCTTAGTATTATTATTCCATGGTCCCCTCCTAAGGTTGAAAGTAAGAGTAAAGAAGAGGGTGAAACCTTCGAAAAGGTTTACAAACCCAAACCTGAGGAAGATTGGACCACTGAGGAAGTCACCCTTGCTAACTACAACTCCAAGGCCCTTGGTGCTATATCAAGCCATGTGGATGAACACATGTTTAGACTTGTAATAAATCAAAATGTAGCAAAGACGGCCTGGGATATTTTGCAAGCTCACTGTGAGGGTGATGATAGTATTAAGGCTACTAGGTTGAGAGTTCTCATGACCAAGTTTGAAAACTTGAGGATGAATGAGACAGATGACATTAAAAGCTATTCTGCAAAATTGAGAGAAATCTCAAATGAATGCTCTCCCTAGGTGAGCCTAAATCAAATGCTAGATTAGTCAGAAAAATGTTAAGAACTGTTACTGATAAATTTAATATTAAAATTGCTGCTATTGAAGAAGCACATGATACTACAACCATGACTTTAGATACTCTTGTGGGTAAACTAACCATGTTTGAGATGAATACATCTATTCAGTAACAACATAAGGCTGAAAGTGTTGCTCTTGCTTCTGCTCTCTCTAGAGTATCCACAGTACCAAAAGAGATTGAAGAAATATCCAATGAAATAGATACTTCAAATTTGGAATCTGAAGATGTTGCCCTTTTAACAAAAAAATTTGCATCTTTTCTCGAAAATAAAAAGGGACAACAAATTTCCTTCTAAAAAACCAACTACTTTTGATAAACCAAAGGAGGATACTGAGAGTAGTTTCAAGAAACCTACTAGTTTTTCTAAGAACAGATCAGAAACTGTTCAATGTAGAGCCTGTAAAGGCTTTGGGCATTATGCCAATGAATGTGCCAACACTCTGAAGAAAAAGGGGATGATCTTTTGTGCGACCCTTAGTGACAGTGAGGACGAAGATGAATCGCTAAACCTAGCAATCATGGAAATCTCGCCTCCAAGTCATGAACATCAATCTGATGTAGCTTCAGATGTTGTCACATCTACCATCACATCTTCTAACTCTGTGATAAACTGTTATAACTCCTCGCTGAATAAGAATACAGAGAATGAAGAAGAGGATGATGGAAGTTATCAAGAACTTCTTAATGCTTATGCTGAACTATATGTCGATTGGGAAAAACGTGTAGAAAAGATTGTCGTTTTTGAAAAGGTAACTGAGAAACTCTCTACTGAACTTTCAACGTTGAAAGGTGAACTTAAAGAGGTCACCGCTGAAAATGACAACCAAAAAGATTCAATAGCTAAACTTGAGGTCATGCTCACTAAACGTGACATTGAACTTGAGAAGACCAAAACGGAACTCACAGAGGCCAAGAAAACTTTTGCAAAATTGAATACTGGAAAGGCAACTCTTGATGAGGTTCTAAATGTGGGTCATTTTTCAAAAACTGGTCTCGGCTTTGAATCAATTTTTTCAAAAGAAGGAGAGAGTTCCTCAAAACCTAAGATTTTTCACAATACGAAATCAACACCTAAGAGGAAAAGATTTGTGTGCCATTATTGTTTCTTACCAGGACACATAAGACCTTTTTGCTACAAAAGAATTCACGATCTGGGAAAGGATGCTCCTCATATAAGTGGCCGGATGCACTCATATCACCACTCACATCGCCAGAAAACAGGTCAGTTCGTGTGGGTTGAGAAGAAGAGCGAGGAATGCAATGTTGTATTTACTCTCTCAAGAGTAGCATTGCTAGCTCATGGTATTTCGATAGCGGGTGCTCAAGGCACATGACAGGTAATGCATAATTTCTAATAGATTACACCACTATCAAAGGTGAAAATGTGAATTATGGGGGAGGAGCCCAAGTTAAGATTGTAGGTAATGGTACATTATGTGTTAAAAATATGCCTAAATTACAAAATGTCTATCATGTAGAAGGTTTGAAAGCTAATCTTATTAGTATAAGCCAACTATGTGATGACAATTTACATGTCAATTTTGACAAACATGAATGCAAGGTGTTTGATAACACTAATCAATGTTTGTTCACTGGAGTGAGGTCTCAAGATAATTGTTACAAATTTGGTGACAATTTGTCTTGCCTTAGCTCCAAAACCAATGAACTTGAAATTTGGCATCAAAAGTTAGGTCATGCCAGTTATATGAAAATGGAAGAATTGGTGAGATTTAATGCTGTTAAACACATGCCCAAACTTGACTTTAAACAAACAAGTGTATGTGGTCCTTGTCAAAAGGGCAAGCAAACCAAAGCCTCTCATCAAAAGGTTGACAAAAGTTCCACTTTTGAAATTTTGGAATTAATCCATACTGACCTTATGTGACCTATTGAGGTTGAGAGCTTAGGTAAAAAGAAGTACTCCTTCGTCTGTGTAGATGATTTCTCTAGATACACTTGGGTGATATACTTGAAAGAAAAATCTGAAGCCCTTGAAGTGTTTAAAGTTTGGTATAAAAAGGTAAAAAATTTGTATGGTAAGAAAGTGATTAAATTCGGTCTGATCATGGAACTGAATATGAGAACACTTTGTTCTCAAAATTTTGTGACTCCAAAGGAATAACCCATGATTTTTCAGCCCCTAAAACTCCTCAACAGAATGGGGTGGCTGAAAGAAAGAATCGTACGTTGCAAGAGATGGCTCGTTTTATGCTTAGTTCTAAGAACATCTCTAAACGATTCTGGGCTGAGGCACTTAATACTGCTTGTCACATAGGAAATAGAGTCTACTTAAGAGTAGGATCAACCATGACTCCCTATAAAATTTTCCTTGGCAAAAAACCTACTCTCAAATACTTTCATGTGTTTGGATGCATATGCTATGTTCTAAATGATAAAGATTATCTATCTAAATTTGATTCTAAGAGTGACAAGGTTGTTTTCCTAGGATATTCCACCAATAGTCATGCCTATAGGGTTTACAACCTTAGAACTAAAACTGGGATGGAGTCCATTAATGTTACATTTGATGATACTGCTGATTTAAATATCAAAACTCTTGAAGATGATGTCTCATGTTGTGTAGAAACAATGGAGGACTATTAAAATCCAAGCCCGAGCAGAGACTGACAAGGCGAGGCTGCGAGAAAGATGATGCGAGTCTTTGGTGTGACCACATCACCACCTACATCAGAACAAAAAGGTACTGTTTCAGAATAAGAAAGCTCAGACTGTGAAGAGGAGAATCTGGGCCGAACCAAAGACATACCAAGCAGGGTTCAAAAGAATCATCCAATCACCCAAGTGGTTGGAAATGTGAATGAAAAGATAAACACAAGGGATAAACCAAGAGTTGACTATCGTGAACTGGTTGGATTAAGTTGTGTTGACTCACAGGTAAACAAGGTAAAGTCTTATTGTTTTGTTTCTAATATTGAACCTAAGAATGTTGTAGAAGCTATGAAAGATGATAATTGGATAGTTGCTATGCAAGAGGAATTAAATCAATTTGATAAAAATAATGTATGGGTCTTGGTTCCTAGACCTAAAGGAGGAAATGTAATAGGAACCAAGTGGATTTTTAAGAATAAGACGGATGAAAATGGGCAAATTACTAGAAATAAAGCTAGGCTTGTAGCCCAAGGCTACACCCAAATAGAGGAGATTGATTTTGAAGAAACTTTTGCCCCAGTTGCTAGAATAGAGTCTATTAGGCTTTTACTTTCCATTGCATGTTATTTGAACATCACTCTACATCAAATGGATGTAAAGAGTGCCTTTTTAAATGGTGTCCTAAATGAAGAAGCCTATGTTGAGCAACCAAAAGGTTTCACTGATCCCCATTGCCCTGACCATGCCTATAAGCTAAAGAAAGCCTTGTATGGCCTAAAACAAGCCCCTAGGGCTTGATATGGGAGGCTAAGTGAGCACCTCTTACAAATGGGTTTTAAGAGAGGTGAGGTAGATAAAACCTTATTTATTTTAAAAGATAAATAAGGGATATTAGTGGCCCAAATTTATGTTGATGACATTGTCTTTGGATCTTCCTCCAAGGATATGTTAGAATATTTTGTCACAAGTATGACCACCACCTTTGAAATGAGTATGGTTGGTGAGCTAAACTATTTTCTAGGTCTTCAAATAAAACAAAGTAAGGAGGGAATTTTTATGTCACAAAGTAAATATGCCAAAAACATGGTTAAGAAATTCTCTCTTGACAATGTCTCTCACCTTAAAACTCCTATGGGATCATTCCAGAAGTTGTGCAAAGATGAGGATGGTGAGGATGTTGATCCCACCTTATATAGAAGTATGATTGGGAGCTTGTTGTACCTTTCGGCCAAGTTGTCACGACATCATGTTCGAGTGTATGCTGTGTGCTAGATATCAGGCTTGCCCGAAAATTTCCCACCTCAAAGCTGTAAAAAGGATTATTAGATATGTTGGTGGAACAGTCAATCTAGGGCTAAGCTATACTCGTGAAACCAATACAAATTTGGTAGGATTCAGTGACTCTGATTGGGTAGGTAACACTGATGATAGAAAAAGCACAACTGGGGGATGTTTCTATCTTGGGAACAACTTAGTATCTTGGTACAGTCAAAAACAAAATTGTGTATCCTGTCTCTTCTTTGAGTCGAGAATATGTTGCGAGTAGGTAGTTGTTGTTCTCAACTTCTTTGGATGAATCGGATGATTAAGGATTATGGTCTTAAAGTGATATCCTAAGCTGTTTTTGTGATAATCTCGAGTGCCATAGAAATATCAAAAAATCTGTTCAACACTCATATACTAAACACATTGACATTAGACATCATTTTATTCGTGATCTTGTTGATCAAAAATCATTAGCATGGAATCAATAAGCGAAAAACAGGTTGAGTGATATTTTTACCAAAGCCCTTGATTTTCAGAGATTTTCTACTCTAAGGAATTCTCTGAGTTTGTGTGCCATCTGATGGTGTGATCCCCTGTATGATCACATCATAACTTACATCTGTATATTTAACTTCTAACAAAAAAAATATTTAAAAAATATATTGCATTTCATGATTTTTCTCAGTGTGGTCACTTGTACTACATCTTTGACTCATCTTCTCTCTGAATTGTGAATTCTTCTTAAAAGACGTCAACGACTGTTGACTCAAAATTTATCCTATTGGATGTCTCTTGGTGGGTGCCTAATCTAAAGGGAAACAGCTACTCCACTCATGGTATGAAGTCATTTCAATGTGATCAAAATGACATCAAGAGAAAGTTTGTGTCAAATTGATAAAATCATTCGAAAGAGGGCTATCCATGTAAGTAAAGAAGAATGAAAGCTACCCATAAATATTTCTCCACAAAAAAAATGAGTGGATGCATTCTAGAGTCCAAGTAAGACAAGATTTCAATTCATTGATTTTCCTAGAGGAAATGAGTCCCCTGATGTAGTCACATCCCATGCCACACATATACTGAGATTTATCCTTCACATGTTTGTATATTATGCATCATTCTCTTAGTCATATTTTTAGGTCAACCTGGTCCTTGGTGAAAATATTAAACAAAGTTTTTCACTCCCTAATTATTTTTGTTAAAAGATTTTGTGCTCAACAAAATTACTTATTTTTATTATTTTGATGTCCATGTGTTTAGGGGGAGTATATATTGTATGTGGATTTTTTCTTGTTTTCATGGCAGGTACATTATTTACAAGGAATATTTTTAAAAAATATTTGGAGTTATCCTAATCATCTAAGGAGTCAAAGGATGTATACCAATTTTATCATTTTTCGGATGACCAAGGTAAGTTATTCTCAAATTAAAATATATCTCTTTATTCCTAATTAAACTATAACTCATCCTAGAGTCCCTAGCCTAGTAGGCATTAAACCCGTGCCATCACGTCACATTAAATACTTAAACCACTTTCCATTAAACCATCACCGGCTCTATCTCTCTACAACCGGATCAAAAATTCATCTTCTTCCTCTTGTTGTTTTCCAAATTCTCTCTTAATCCAAATGGCATCCTCTTTAAGTCCATCCTCTCCTCTTGTCAATGTCTCACCCCCTCCATCTCCATTAGCAACCCAAACCAAGGCACCGTCGATCTGTTTATTGATCACTGAAGCTACTCAGGTTTCCATGTCATCCCTGGAGCTCCGGATAATGTGATCGAGCGACAATCCGGGTGACTTGAAGGCTATAGGTGAGTTTCTTTGGGTATCTGAAAGGGACAGGCGGTCTCTTAGGAAAGGGAGGGCTTTTCTCCAAATATGGCGGATTACACCCCTAGGGTTCGCCACTAACATGGCGGAACTTTGACTTCATTGAAGGATCGATGGTGACTATGATCCTTCGGGTGATTTGAAAGAGGAAAAGAGGTAAAACCTCTGGCCCAGTTCCAGAGCTCGTCAGAAAAAGCTGCTCAACCGCGGCCACAACGAAGGAAGTATTTGGACCTCTCCATCTACTCTAGTGAGTCTGACTAATCTGATGATGCTGAGGTATTTGAGGTGGTGTCTAGGAGGGCTCAATCCGAGGAGATTGATGATTTGAGGGTGGCTACATAGGAAATCATGGAGGTTGCTTCCCATGATATGGAGGATATCTTTCCTTTCATGTGATAGTTACACCCGAAAGACTTGTCGCGCTAAAGGTAATAGCCCCTCTCAAATTGATGAAAATGTTGATGCTCCTGTTACTACACCCCCTCTATCACCTATACATGCTGCTCCTGATACTACCACATCCCCAATTCCATCCCCTACAAGCAATCCTTCTATTGCCCCTGCTCAGTCATCACTTGGTAATTGGTATTTTGGTGGTTTTCCCTCTTCCTGTGCCCATGAAGAAGAGGAGGATGATGAACACATACCTCTACAGGCTCTCTTGGAATTAAGGAAAGGAAAAGGCAAGGTTGGGAAGTTAAAAGCTGAGGCTGCTGCCTCTATCTCTGCTCAAGCCTCTGACATTGGCTCGGATGATGATGAGGGCTGATGATGAAACCTTCAGAGTTGGGGAGAAAAGAACTTGGCGAAAGGGAAGATGTTGCTGATGATGTGATCCCATCTGCACATGCACTAATGAGAATAAGCCAAAGAAAAGCCCAATCCTCTGTGTCTCCAATGCCTGTGTCAAGGTGTACCCCAAGATCCAAGCCACCTACTAGGAATGTAAGTCCTCATTCTCCTGAGAAATTTATGTCTAAGGTTGTGAAAGAGAGGTTCAATTTTTTCAGAAAGAAAGGTTTTTTGGTGGAGAGAGTGCTAGATAAATCATTTGAGGAGGTTGGTATGTCGAGGTATTTGAAGGAAAAAGGTCTTCTGTATACTGTCACTTACCCTCATAGCTTTTTTCCCTCCCTGGTCAGTGAGTTCTATGCTAGTCTTGTTCAGTCCATTCAGGATCCTAGGTCAGATAATTTTGAAAAAGTGTGTATGCGTGAAAAAACTATCTCTTTCTCCCCTGCCACTACAAGAAAACTGCCAATTAGCGACGAAAATTAGCGACGGGTCAAATTTTGTCGCTATTAGCGACGGAATAGCGACGAAATAACGACAGAAGCAAAATAAAATGAAAAAATCAGCTACCGACGGATTTAGCGACGGATTAGCGACGGATTTTAGCGACAGACATGAATGCGTCGCTGTCCGTCACGTAATAATGGCGCCAAAAAAGCCCGCCCATTTTAGCGGCCAGTTTAGCGACGGAATAACGACGGATTACAAAATTTTTAACGACGGATTTTTTCTGTCGCTATATAAATAAAAAATAAATAAATATTTTTCCTTTTTAAAATTAGCGACGGATTTAGTGACGGATTTTACAAAAATAAATTACCGACGGATATATTCTGTCGCTAAATAATAAAAAATAAAAAAATATTTTCTTTTGTAAATACCGACGGATTTAGCGACGGATTTTACAAACAAATTTACCGACGGATATATTCTGTCGCTAAATAATAAAAAATAATTTTTTTTAAAAAAAGTATCGACAGATTAGCGACGGATTTAGCGACGAAAAAATGTTTTTTTTTAAATAACTTTTTTTCTAACTTTTTTTATAGAGTTGGTCTTATAAAAAACTAGTTTTTTCTTAAGATAAGGAAAAACGTGTTTTCAAAATAAACGGTGGCAATTTTGTAATAACTGGCAACCATGTTCAAAATAAATGGTGGCATTTTCGTAATTTATGGTTCCCCCGTTTATGCCGGTGCACTGTTTAACAAGGCGCCGATTGTGACAAAGTGCTAGTGCATATGTAACAAAATGCCCGGCGAAAAAAGTGCCGATACCGGTTTAACAAAGTGCCGAGTGTAAGCCAGTGCGCTTTTGCATTAGCCCGAAAGCTGGCACTTTTACTGTGAGCACTTTTAAATACATGAATTGGCACTCTGTTACACTAACAACGGCACTTTGTTACACTAATATTTTTTCTTTGGCTCTCAAAAATACAAGCCTGGCATTCAAAAATACATGGGTGGCATTTGAAAACACATTTCTTGGCACTCAAAAATGCATATGCGGCACTCAAAAACAACGATAATTATTTTCTTTGATATTCAAAAACATGAAGCTGGCATTCAAAAACATGGGTGGCATTCAAAATTACAAGAAGCTGGCATTCAAAAAATACATTGACACTTTCAGGTTACACACTTATTGGCACTCTATTATACACTAGCGGCACTCCAAAATACATGGTGGCACTCCAGAGAACACATCTGTCTGGCGGCATCCCAATTACCCAGTCCACCAATGCATCAAATTCTCAAACTGATACTCAAATACTTATAAACTGGCATTAATTTACACTAAAAGTGGCACATAAAATCCCAATACTGGCACGAAAATAACACGGCAAATCAAACTCTCTCTCACTAAACGCAAATCAATCTCTCTCTCTCTAAACGCAAATCTCTAAACGCAAATGAGAGAACCTTCTCTCTGTCGTTAGCACGGGGAAGAGGTCGGTGTTGAAGGTCACGGGCGATTGAGGAAGCGGTGGTGGTGGTGATTGAGGAAATTGGGACGGCAATTGATGGAGGGCGGTGGTGGTGATTGAGGAAATTGGGACGCCGGTGTTGAAGGTCACGGTGGCGGAATCACGAACTCAATCACGGGATTTATGGAGTTGACGATCGAAAATAATGGAGCTCGCCGAATTTGAAACAAATACGGCCGGAATTGGAGAAACTTAAAGCGATGTAGTGTTGTTGCGAGGTATGTGAAGGAGGAGGTCGACAATGACTTGTTGGCGTAGGGTCTGCAACGCAAATTGAGGTAGAGGAGGCCTTGGTCGCCGGTGAGAGCGATTTTAGAGGTGAAGAAGAGTTGGGAGGGCTCTGTTATTACGTTAACGGCTAGAGAGAGAGTGCGTATAGTGAGAGAGAGAGAATGGGCCATTGAAGAAAACACGTTTTTTCATAAGGTTAGAAAAAACGCGTTTTTTATAAGTTTTTGGCTTTTTATATAACTTTTTGAAAAAAACTTCAATACTAAAAAATGTTCAAAATATTTAATAATATTCATAAAAAATAAAAAAAAAACTATGCATTTATAAATAAAAATTAAAGAATTTTACCCGTCCCTGATTTATTTATTATACTTTCATTTATTTATTTTTTTATAACTTTTTTTATATAACTTTTTGAAAAAATCTTCAATACTAAAAAATGTCCAAAATATTTATTTATATTCATAAAAATAATAAAAAATTATACATTTATAAATAAAAATTAAAGAATTTTATCTGTCCCTGATTTTTTATTATACTTTCATTTGTTTATTTTTTTTCTAACTTTTTTTATATAACTTTTTGAAAAAAATTTCAATGATAAAAATGTTCAAAATATTTATTTATATTCATAAAAAATAAAAAAAAACAATACATTTATAAAAAAAATTAAAGTATTTTATCCGTCCCTGATTTCTTTCTTATAGTTTCATTTATTTATATTTTTTCTAAATTTTTTTATATAACTTTTTGAAAAAAAAATTCAATACTAAAAATGTCCAAAATATTTATTTATATTCATAAAAAATAAAAAAAAACTATACATTTATAAATAAAAATTAAAGAATTTTACCCGTCCCTGATTTATTTATTATACTTTCATTTATTTATTTTTTTTCTAACTTTTTTTATATAACTTTTTGAAAAAATCTTCAATACTAAAAAATGTCCAAAATATTTATTTATATTCATAAAAATAATAAAAAACTATACATTTATAAATAAAAATTAAAGAATTTTATCCGTCCCTGATTTTTTATTATACTTTCATTTGTTTATTTTTTTCTAACTTTTTTATATAACTTTTTGAAAAAAAACTTCAATGCTAAAAAATGTCCAAAATATTTATTTATATTCATAAAAAATAAAAAAAAACTATACATTTATAAATAAAAATTAAAGAATTTTATCCGTCCCTGATTTCTTTCTTATAGTTTCATTTGTTTATATTTTTTCTAAATTATTTTATATAACTTTTTGAAAAAAAACTTCAATACTAAAAAATGTCCAAAATATTTATTTATATTCATAAAAAATAAAAATAAAAACTATACATTTATAAATAAAAATTAAAAAATTTTATCCGTCCCTGATTTTTTATTATACTTTCATTTGTTTATATTTTTTCAAACTTCTTTTATACAACTTTTTGAAAAAAACTTCAATACTAAAAAATGTCCAAAATATTTATTTACATTCATAAAAAATAAAAAAAATATAGGGTATAGGCTATAAAGTGTAGGGTATAGAATATAGGATATAAAGTATAGGGTATACCCTATAGGGTATACCCTATACCCTATAGGGTTGTAAGTGCTCCAATTTGAGCTTGTTAGAATTTTCGTTAGAAAATTAACGAAAGTTATAACATTTCTAACAATTCCTAACAATCCTAACCTTTCTAACAAAGTGAGGGTAAAATGGGCATTGTTATTTAAGGTTAAACCTTAAAAAGAATCTTAAAAAGAAAAAACAAAAGAAGAAAACCATAAATAGAAATGCTGGAAACATAAAGCCATTGCTTAATTTGAATTTCAAAAAGAAATATTCCTCTTGTCCAAAGTGGAGTTGCATTTAATGAACAGTGCACGGCGAGGGTTCCCCATCCGCGCGGATGAGTTTGTCATCTCGGGAGGGCTATAAATTGAGCCCTCCAGTCACAAAAATAAGGAGCCACAACACATTTTGCACCGAACCTCTGGCGAAATATAGAGAGAAAACAGTGAGAATTCACTTGAATTGTCACCATTTTCTCTCCAATCTTTCCCAATTCATACTCATCCACTCACTCTCATATTAAAGCCCTAAACACTCATACACTCAAGCCAAACACTCAAGAACACAAGGAAGATTGGTAAACCCTCCTTCTCCTAACCCTAAATCTCATCCATGCATGCATCTTCAAACTACAAAATGTAGTTCCTTCATCTTCTTGCTTTAGATCTAAGAAGATCACCATGGAAGACCATCTCCATGGATGATCTTCTACAAAGATCAACATTATTTTCAAGTTCTCTTACTTTCTTGCAAAGAAAACTCATTTTCAAAATCCTAAAAACCATTTTCAAGCATAAAATCTCATTTTCAAAGGATAAAAATCCCCTTCCCAAGCAAATGGAATGCTTAGTCCTAATGTACCCCAAGGATGGTTTGGTATAGTTGATTCACCACTAAAATGTCTAGTGATCACTAACCAAAACCTAGGGAAATGGGGACAAGCATGGATGCAAAACCCCCTTTAAAATCATATTCTCCTTCTTGGGAAGTTGCTGTCCAGTAGCAATTTTCCCAGACCTCAGTCCATTGTCTTAATTTTTGGACACAGATGAACTTGGAATTTGTTGTTGACTACAAAACAATTTTTGTAGCCAACATCCAGAGCTTTCCAGACATATTTTTACTTTATTTTTTGGGTGAGTAAAACTCCTCTTTTCAAATTTTCTTTCAGAGGCTAGTTCATCAGCTTCTGGGAATCCAGATCTCATATCTGAGGTTCCCAGAAGGTTTTGACCCCTCAAATCTTCTCCAAAATGGAAAATTCCTTCGCATAAGTCTTATTTAAGGTGTCTAGAACA
>JAFEMH010008142.1:0-61529 GCA_022495995.1 Adenophora triphylla var. japonica | reverse complement strand
TGGTCTGGGAGGTATTGCTTTAGAGTTAAGAGTGGGTGATCCCATCTTGAATTCCAACAATGACTCGCCGATAGAGGATGGAGAAACAAGTTTTTCTTTGCTAGGAAAGATAGCCTAGGTCAAGAGGCTGGTGTAATTTCGAAGTGGAGATCCCAAGGTAGGGGAAATTTCCTTTGATTTCACACATTCTTAAAATTTTTGCACACCTAATCTTAACCAACTTAAATTTTCCTTTATAGAAGTCCCCCAATTGCGCGTGCTCTTCCCAGAACAAGAAGGGACAGAAGAGAACATGAAGAAGATTTTCGAGTTGGATCCACTTGTCAGGTCTTTCAAAGCGTTCCCTGTCCTGTTTTCTGCAGAAAAGGTTGAGGGTTTGGAAGAAGTTAACCCAGAAGAGTCTCTGCCAGGTTCTATCAAGATGTCTACAGGTTTGATTAACATCTTAAAGTTTTTGCCTATCTTCAAATTATTCTAATCCTTCAAGTTGTTCTAATTCTATGTCCTTTATTGCAGCTTTTCTTTCTAAGAACAATGTGAGTGCCTGAACCTACTTGCTGATGCTAAAGCAAAGAGGACTGTAAAGAAAGAGGGCAAGCCCCCAACTCCCAAGTCCATGACATCCAGTTCTAAAGTGAGTGCATCCAAGAAGGAGGATGAAACAAAGAAAAGGAAACTGATGGAGGCTGAAGCCACGGAAGTGAGTGATGTTTTGAATGTGGAAAAGATGAAAGAGAAGTTTGGTGCTTTGATGACAGATTTTGTTGACAAGGTAAAACAAGGAAATTTTGAACCTTATACCAAAGAATTTACAAAGTATTAATACTTCTTTTACGCAGGGTTTGGAGATGATGGGTCCTATTATGGACCAAGTCAATGTTTTGAAAATCAAAGTGGCTAGATGCAGTTTTGAGGCTGAAGAATCAAAGAAAGAAGCCAAAATAAGTGCTGGTGAGGTAGAAAAACAGAAGAGAGTCATTGGGACCTTAAGAAAGGAGTCTAGACGTTTGTACTGGAGAAGGTGAAGGAAAACGAGGGCTCATCTGAAGGAACTTGGAAAGCAGCAAGGGAAGATTTCAGAGTTTAATGCAACCAAGACACTTTGTTTGGAGGCTAGGATTCAACTCATGGACGATTCAAGAATGAGCGAGGCTCCAATTTGGGATTTGGAGGAGAGAAGAAAACTCTAGAAAGACTTCATTAGCGAATCGGTGGATGGGGAGGAGGTGAATTCACCGGCCCTCGAAGCTATTATCAAACTGGTTGATGATGCCAACAAAGTTTTGAGTACCATAGTGGTGACTCAAGTTGAATAGAAGAATCAAGAGAAGGAGACAACTATACCACCAGCGGCAGCAGGCCAAGATGTTTGAACAATTTAAATGTTTTAAGTAGTTTGGAAGGAAGGGTAACAAAAACAATTTCTCTTTCTGCTTATTTGGTTATGTAATGGCTCATAAGAGCCCAGACAATTTATTTGGGGGTACTAGGTTGGTCTGGTATTCCAAGCTTTTCGTAGGTTTTAAGGGACTTGTTGGCTTATCCAACTTATCCACTAGTTGTGAAACTTTTTGGGAATATTTTAAAGTTTTAAAGAAGTATTTGAGGTTCTTCAGAAATACTTGTGTTTGTTCAATAGATAAAATGTTGATGTTATAAACAGTAGGTAACATGTCAATGTTACAACCAATAGTCACAACTTGAATAAGTGTGAAATCGTGCGCACGGGCGAAGGTGTCATAACCTTAATTCTTTAGAAAAGATGTAAATCTTTTAACCATAAGTAAAATGTACCTTTGATCAAAGGTAAGTCGTTTGAAGAAATAGAACAAGTCTAAGCCGTCCTGGCGTGTCAACATGTTCCATCCCTCTCCAGCTAAAGTTTCAACATGTTGGAGCCGTACTGATGTGTTAACATGTTGAACTTCTTTATCTCAGGTCCAAACATGTTGGAGCCGTACTGGCGTGTTAACATGTTCAACCTGCTCCTTCTTAGGTCTCAACATGTTGGAGCCGTACTAGCGTGTTAACGTGTTGAGCCTACTCCACTTGTCCAATTCGTATACCTTGCAAAACAAATTCATGTTAGGATTGGGTGTTAGCGTAGCTAACACCCCTCCGATGCTTAAGTTAGTAAGGATTTCCAATAAAATTGAAAATTGAAACACACGAATGAACTTGACATAAATTAAATCATATCTGAGAAGTCTAGTTGTTAACAACTTGACTTACATAAAATAGAGCTTTAAATGAATGGCATTCCAACTCCTAGGGACCCTATCTCCACTTGGGGTTGACAATCAATATGCCCCTTTGCCAGCTTCAGCATCAATAAGATATGGTCCCTCCCACTTGGGAGCTAATTTACCTGCATTCAGTTCTCTTGTATTTTGAAATACTTTTCTCAAAACTAAATCACCAACCTGGAATCTTCTTATTCTGACATTCTTGTTGTAAGATCTAGCAATCCGTTGTTGATGGGCTGCCATCCTTATTTGGCTAAATCCCTGATCTCATCAATTGTATCTAGATCTTGGGTTAGTAAGAGATTATTTTCATCTTGAGTTAATAAACCATACCTTGCTGTTGGGATTGTCACCTCGACTGGAATTACAGCTTCTACTCCAAATACCAAGGAATATGGAGTTCTACATGTGGCCCCTTTTGTAGTGGTCCTGTCTGTCCAAAGTACAAGTGGTAATTCTTCAGCCCATTTTCCTTTCTTTTGATCTAGGCGTTTCTTCAAGTTGTTGACAATCAACTTGTTGCTTGATTCAGCTTGACCATTGGCTTGAGGGTGGACAGGCGTAGACATGATCAGCTTGATGCCCTAACGAGCACAAAAATCTCTAGTCTTCTTACTTATGAATTGGGATCCATTATCACATATGATCTCTGATGGTACGCCAAACCTGCTAATAATATTTTTCTTTAAAAATGAAACTACCTCCTTGTCTCTTACTTGCACATAGGCCTCTGCCTCAATCCACTTGAGAAATAATCCGTCATTGCCAGCATGAACACTTTGCCTCCAGGGGCTTTAGGCAACTTGCCCACAATATCCATGCCCCATTGCATGAAAGGCCAAGATGAGACGATAGAGTGTAGAGGTTCAGCAGGTTGATGCAAGATGTTACTGTGTCTCTGGCAGGCATCACATTTCTGCACATAGCTCATGGCATATTGACGCATGGTTGGCCAGTAATAACCGGTCTTGAGGGCCTTCGATGCCAATGCTTTCCCACCGTAATGATTTCCACATGTTCCTTCATGGATTTCACTTAGCACGAGCTCAACTTGCTTATTGTCAATACATCTCAAATAGTGTCCTGCAAAAGATTTCTTAAACAACACATTATCTATTAAAACAAAAGTTGAAGTACGCATTTTAAAAGATCTAGCATTCTTAATATCAGGTGAAATAGTTCCAAGTAGAAGGAACTCAATTATAGGTTGGGTCCAAGATGAACTTGTATCTTGTGCCCCATTAGATTGAGTAACTTCTTGAGTTTCCTCAACTTGGTCTATTGTCGGGTACTTAACATAAATAATGGGAATATTAGTATGCAACATAGACTTGCAAGTTGAACCCAAGTTGGCCAATGCGTCCGCTTCTGTATTCTCTTCTCTAGGGACCTGTTCCAAAGAGAATGACAGGAATTTTGAAGCCAAAGCTTTAACATGTTGGAGATACAGAGTCATCTTGGAATGCTTCACCATATAACTGCCATTGAAATGGTTAGCGAGCAATTGAGAATCAACATATACATTTATATGAGTAATATTTAAACTTAAAGCTGTAGTTAAACCCATGATTAAAGCCTCATACTCAGCCTTCATTATTCGCCGCATTGAATTCACAAGATACAGGCTTGAGGTATGATATCACCTTGAGGGGATTTCAGAACTTATTCCCAAGCCAATTCCTTTGGAATTTGAAGCTCCATCTCGTATACAGTGTCCAAAATCTAGGAATTGTTTTACCTTCAAGCTGTTGTACTTCCAGCCCACCTCGAAGTTGCAAACTTGGACTAAAGTCTGCTACAAAATCGGCTAGAGCTTGAGATTTGATAGCTGTTCTTGGCTCATATGAAATGTCATATGTGCTCAACTTGATCGACCATTTGGCCAATCTGCCTGACATCTCTGGAGTTCTCAACACATTTCTCACAGGGTAGTTAGTTCTAACAGTTATAGAATGTGTTTCAAAATAATGACGCAGTTTTGTAGCAAAGAGAGTTAAGGCTAAAATTAACTTTTCAAGATGAGAGTACCTCGTTTCAAAGATCTAGTAAAGACTTACTTATATAATAAACAGGATGCTGTTCGCCTTGGATTTCTTTCACCAACACTGCACTAACTGCATTCTCAGATACAGCTAAATATAAATAAAGGTGTTCACCACGTTCTGGTTTAGCAAGTAGGGGTGACATCATCAAGTATTCTTTAAGTTGTTTGAAAGCCGCCTCGTGTTGGTTAGTCCATTGAAGAGTTTATTCTTTCTTAACACTTCGTAGAACAACCCGCACTTATCGATGATTTAGATATAAATCTATTTAGGGCCTACTCTACCTGTTAACCTTTGGACGTCTTTGATATTCTTGGGAGATTCCAGGTTGAGGATAGCTTTGATCTGTTCGGGACTGGCTTCAATTCCTCTCTTAGTCTCCATATAGCCCAAGAACTTTCCTGCTTTAACACCAAAATTGCACTTTGCTGGATTAAGTTTCATGTTGAAAGCTTTCAAGACGTTGAACGCCTCAGCAAGATGCTCCACGTGATCTTCAATATGCTTGGATTTTACTACCATATCATCTATGTATACTTCCATTGTCTTGCCAAGTTGATCTTTGAACATCTTGTTCACCAGCCTCTGATAAGTTGCCCCTACATTTTTAAGACCAAATGGCATAGCAATATAACAATATATACCTTCCGGAGTCATGAATGTCGTATCCTCTTGATCTGAGGGCTCCATTTGAATTTGCTGAAAATCTGAGGACGCATCCATGAATGTCAAGATATCGTGGCCAGCTGTCTCATCAACTAGAGAATCAATATGAGGAAGAGGGAATGGATCTTTCGGGCAGGCCTTGTTCAAGTCTGTGAAGTCCACGCATACTCGCCACTTGCCGTTCCTCTTCTCTACCACCACAACATTAGCTAACCACCTAGGATATTGAACTTCCCTGATCATCTTGGACTTCAAAAGCCTCTCAACTTCATCCTTTATAATCTGGTTCCGCTCATGGGTAAACTTTCTTCTTTTCTGGTGGACAGGACGAATGGTTGGATCAATGTTCAACTTGTGAGTAATGATGTCCTTGCTTATTCCTGTCATATCCTCATGCTTCCACGCAATGTAACTTTTCTGACTCTTCAAGAACTCAATCATCTCCTCCTCAATTTCGGATGGAAGATCTGTACCAACTTGCACTTGGGCCTCAGGGTTTGACTCATCAACTGAAATACCTTTCGTCTCATGCTCCACTGCTTCAAGAACATCCTGGGCCTTTTTCTTTAATTGCTATGCTTGACGAGGTACTAAACTTGCTTTCATATTAACCTTGTAGCACTCTTTAGAAGCCTGCTGATTTCCCTTCAACTTGGCCACACCCCAAGGTGTTGGAAATTTGACACACTGGTGATAAGTTGACGGCACGGCCTTCATGTTGTGGATCCAAGGTCTTCCCAAAATGACATTGTACGAGGATGAGCATTCAATCACACAGAACCTTTCCATAGAATTCATACCCTCCAAATAGATAGGCAACTTGATTTCTCCGATTGTTTGCTTTACTTCACCACTGAACCCTACCAGTACAGACGAATTCTTCACAACTTCGGATAAAGGAATGCCCATCTCTTCCAGAGCATGAGTGAAGATTATATTAATTGAGTTGCCGCCATCAATCAGAATTCTCTTGACCACACAATTAGCAATCTGCACCTGGACAACTAGACCATCATGATGGGGGTCCAACGTGTTATCCTTATCCTCATCTTCGAAGGAGATAACTTGACCATCTGTGAAGTCGCGACACCTTGAGGGCAGTTCTGACTGATCCTCCTTAGAACTCTTGGCATGACGCTTGGCTGCAGAATAAGTTGTACCACAAATATGGGATCCACCTTAAATAACATTTACTACCTTGGTGGCCGGAGGAGGTGCAACTTTCAGTCCGGTGCTCCCTGTAATCAGGCTCGTTGGACTCATTTCTGACCCTCTTCATACCCAACAAATCCTTAAGAAGACCCTTTGACAATAGATGAGCAATCTCCTTTCTCAAGGCAAAATAATTCTCGGTGGTATGCCCAAAATCCTCATGAAACCACTTGGACTTAGACTTCCAAGTTGAGGGCTTGTCACTCTTCTTAGGCCATCTTACTTTGTCTCCAAGATTTTCCATGGCGCAAAGGACTCCTGCAATGTCCACAGAAAAGCAGTAATCAGAAATTCTAGGATAGTCATTATCATCCTCATCTTGATCATCATCTACAAAATGAACTTTAGAAGATTCAGATTTAGCAGGGGGTTTGCCACTGTTAGACTTATAATGATAGGAATCTGATTTTCTGTTTGAGGGCTCAAATAGAGGAGTAGGGGTCCTCCTAGTTGACTTCTCCATTGCCAGGTTGTCATCCTCCAATCTGATGAAACGCAAGGCTCTGGTTCTGATTTCTTCAAGTTGTTTCGCAGGAGTCATCACCAACTCATTATAAAATGGAGAGCTCTTCCTCAAGCCTATATGGAATGCTTCCGTAGTTGTGGACATATCCAAGCTGGGTATGGTCACTGCCTCCTTGTTAAACCTGTGCAAATATTCTTTAAGACTCTCGTTAGGCTGTTGCACAATTCTGTAAAGGTCACTAGTCAACTTGTCAAATGCCCTGTTGCACGAAAATTGATTAGTAAACATGTTGACAAGTTGAGTATAAGAAGAAATAGAGTTTAGAGTAAGTCCTGTTAGCCATTTTAAGGCTGGTCCTGACAAAGTTGAGCCAAAACCCCTGCAAAAACATGCTTCTTTAAAAATAGGGGGGATACTTATAATGTAACGACCCTAACCCTAGGCACTATTTTAGCATCATATTATTTGCTTTTAATATTATTATTAATATTATGTGTTCATTTAATATATTTGATTTCTTATATTAGGATGAGATAATTGGGAAATTAAATAAAGTATTTTGGGCGAAGAATAATAATAGAAATGGATAAAATAAATAAAATGTGGGTAGTTAGGTTTCTTTGTGTGAAAATTGGAAAGCCTTTAATTTTGGCATGGGGGGTCCATTCCCTTTTCCCTATTTTCCTCACCATTTCTCCTTGAAAGTCAAGCCTCCCATACTTTCCCCATACTCCCTCTATCATTCCCATACTTTCTCCCATCCTCCTCATTCTTCCCTCACCATCTTCATCCTCCTTCCTTCCAAATTGCCATGGAAGCTTTACTTTAAAGGTCTCACTTTCAAGTTCCTAGAGCCTTCAAACCTCCTCCATTTTCCAATCAAATTGTACTTTTGTGCTTGGTGCACCTAGGGAGGTTGATCAAGCTAAGAAGATCCTCATTTTATCTTAAAATTCTAAGGTAAGTTATTATGACTTCCTTCTAATAATTGCTCACTCTATGTGTTAATTAATCTCTTGTTGAAAGAAAATGGTTTTTGGTATTTTGAATAATGTTAATTGAGTTGGAATTGATCTTAAGTTATAATTGGAGATCCAAGTTGAAAGAAGAGTGGTATAGAGTAATTGAAGATATTAATGGTTTAAAGAGTAAGTATTAAATGTGGGTTTGGCTAAGTTACAAGAGTTGGAAAGAGAATTATTATGACCTCCCTTCTATTAAATGTTCATGAATTAATTGATGTTGTTCTTGTTATTATAATGGTTATTTGATGCTTTGGAGAACTTCTTGGAGTTGAGAAATTAGTTAATGATATAGAATGTTAGAGTAGGTTAAGGAAGTTGATCAAGAATGTAAGCAAATGGGTTTAATTAAATTGAGAAGGTTAAAAATGAAATGTGATAGTGAAATGGGTGGAGATTTAAGTGGTCAATGATCTAAGTTTAAGTCATTTTGGGTTACATGGTTGAGTAGGGGAGGTATGAGGTGAGTAAGCCTTTTAAGTTCACAACTCTTGGTTAAGCATGATATGAATCTTTGGGACAGCTGCAGAATTCTGAAAAAGAGTCATGGGCGGTCGCCCATGGGGGGAGAGCGGCCGCCCACCAGTCCAGTTCTTTGCCCCCATTTCTCCTTCAGGTTGGGCGGTCGCCCATGGTGGCTTGGGCGGTCGCCCATGTCACCAGAATTTCACCAGTTTCCTTTCTTGCTGAATTTTAACCACAACCACTAAGTATGGTTCCTAACCCTTTCAAAGTAGTAACCTAATCTACCTAAGATATGAATTAATTTCCTTTAACTTGGGTTAAAGTAGAATACCTTGACTAAGCCATGATGTCTTATTTGATCAAAATGGAATATTGGGAATAGTTAAATATTAATTAGCAAATAGTGGATAAGCTTGATTTGTGACTTCACCAAAGTGGTTCAACTTGGGAAGTAGGTCTTGAACTTTTATTAATATTATTCAAGGTTGAGAAATGACTTCGTAAGAATGGTTTATGGTTTAAGGTTGCCTTACTTGCTCCCATACCTTGGTGATTAGTTGAACAGTGTAGAGACTATAATCACACTATTGTGTTGGTTAGAAATGTATATGTGTTACATCAATATATTGTATCCCAGTTGTGGATTATCTGGCATGTTGATTATATTGTATCCCAATTATGGATTATCTGGCATGTTGATTATATTGTATCCCGGTGTGGATTATGTGGTTATATGAATACCTTACTTGAGTTCATATTCATTGATGGATTATGCATAGTGTATTAAATGAATGTTGCACTATGGTATTGATTTAACATGAGTATACATTACCATGTTGTTATGTTATTATCCCCATTGTGGATTTATTTCAAGTATCTATTATGTGCTTGAACGTATATATGTGATTCAGGGGGTATAATGGAATTCAATCAATTATTGATTTGTTCTATAAGTGATTGAAGGTTCATTATACCTATGATCTTTCCCCTCTGTGGCCACAGAGTGGGAGTGCTAGCGACTGTATTGAGCCAAAAGCCTTACAGACCGCTGCAATTTGGTGATTAGGGGGAATGCTTCTGTATTAAGCCAAAAGCTTTACAGATAGCGGTATTATTGTTGGATACTCTGAGTTAGTATCTGATTTTCTTATATGGATCTCTGGAGTATGAGTCCTATAAGCGGTGAATGTGCTGGAGGCAGTTCACCAAAGAGAGGAGTTTCACTCCCACGTTGTACGACTTATTGTTCAGACGAGAAAGGTAAAATGAGGTAACGTAAGGTGTTTACCGCTTTAATAATGTGCTATGTGTAACCATGCTATATGTTGCATCTTGTTTGGCATCTTGCTGCATTCATAATAGCTTATTGAGATTTATTCTCACCCCTTCCCTTTTACTGTTTTAGATTGTGCTGAGACAGGTGACCTGAACCAGTGAGGCCGGGGAAAGAGTTTGGACTCTTGCTTGTGGGACTTGTCAGGATAGGTATATGAGTGGGTTGTCGGAAGTCCTATTTAAGTATTACTCTTTTATAAGTTGTATGGAAAACTCTTTTGTTAAACAATGTTAATCCGGGTTTTCAATGTAATTAATCAAGTTATGGTTTATTGGAAAATTTATTTAAAGTCCTCCAAGTGGAGATATTATCAGATAAGTTTATTTTGGAAGTTTGAGAATTGGTTTTCTTTTAAAGTGAAATAAAAGTTTTTAAAAATCTAAGATGGGATTTTCTTAGTATGAGCTCCTCAAGCTCGGGACACGCGTTAGGTCCCGGGTTGGGGTGCTCACAGTTGGTATCAGAGCTTAGTTTAGAGGTCAAGGGTAGATGTCTAAACTAAGGGGGAATGTGTGGTAATTGACGCCGAGTGTTTAGTGCAGGAGTTTGTTCTAGTGGCTGGAAACAATGATGACCAGCGAAAGGTTCTAGAAAATGAAGGATGTTTAAATTGTAGCCTCATAGTCATGGTATTTTGGTAATGATTTCAAATGGTCTTGGGTTGAATATGGGAAATGTTGCAGGTGGGTTGGTGCATTTTACTTGGGTTGAAATTTGTTAAATTAGATGAGATGTGGCATAGTGAAGTTTTGGTATAGTATTGATGTTAAGAAAAATGATTTAAGTATGTGGTATTATTTAGGGTCCCTTTTAATGAAGTTGGCTAAGTTGTAAAGTTGTTGTTATATGTGTTGTACAATGTTATTATTACCGTATAAATGATTTTTGATAAGTTTGACAATTTGTTTGGTTGTTGGAATAATGAGAAAGGGGTTTGAAATGAGTAGAGTGATGGTTTGATCAAATATAGGTTGGTAATTGAAAGAGTATTATAAAAGTGAATATATGGTGGAGAGAGTATTTTTGGGTGGCTTGTGATGTGTAAAAATAATGAAAATAACTTAGGTGGTGGGTGAATGAATATGGCGAATAGTGATAATAAGATATGGTTTAATGTGGAAAGATAGAGTAATAGGGTTATATGGGTTGGAGAAGGTATGTGGTATCATTCGAGAACCTTATAATTAAAGTTGACTCAATGGTATAGTTGTTGTTGAATTATGGTCATATATGGTATATGATGTATTAGGTGATATACATGGTGGTTGTAATGGTTAGTCAATTAATAGGGATTTGAAAATAATCAAGAAAGAGTGGTTTTGGAATGAATGTGGTAAGGTTGATATTCAAAGTGATTGGGAATGATGTATCCATTTTAGTTAAGTTAGAATGATCATGGAAGGATTTGAAGAAAGATCTAGTAATAACAATATTATCTAGGTTAAAATGGTATTGTAAAGTGAAGGTCTAAGGTCGAGTATGTGTTTCGGGCCTAGGAGAGATAGATCCCTCAGAGGTCACTAGAGGTATATTCCCTGTATCAGAAGTTAGGGGTCATATTTTATAGATCCTATTTTATATCATTATGTGTGACATAGCATGTTGCTTCTATGTGGCATACATTACTTGAGAATTTGTTTTATTGTTAGAGGATTCTGCTCTTACGAGAGAATACCTCGAATCTCCTTTGGTTTACCACGGTGGTGATGTGGTTATGGCTGAGCATGTATTGCCAGTTGATTTGGTATGATTACCGATTTGTAATTATGAGATATACTTGACCTGGAGGGTTAAGTAGTTGTTGTGCGTTGGTAGACTATCATAAGAAGTGAGTTTCCTTTTCTATATCTAAATTGATTATATTGGTATTTAATATAAATAAACCTTTATATGGTACTCTTGTTATATAAGCATTAAAGACAGAAGGTTTCGGATAAAAGTGTGAAGTATATTTGGTATGTGTTAGAGTCGCATAAGAAGTCTTTTCAAAAATGTTACGTGCTAGTTGAGTGGATGGTAATTGTGTTTCCATCAAAATATCTCATGTGTTGATTCTAAGTATGATAATCGGAATTTTAATCCTTATCTTGATGGCTTAATGGTAGTTAGGATTGATGACCTCTTTGGTTATTTAAAGTTACGAGAGGATCATGAAGATCATTTGGGAATTGTGTTCATTACCTTTAGTGGAAATTCATCGTTTCGAGAAGTTTAGCAAATGTGAGTTGGCTCGCGAAGATTTTACATTTTTGGATTCTATAGTCTTAAGCCTGAAGGTTACCATGGGTCTTGCGAGGATTGATTCCGTGATCTTTGGGGTTGGCAAGTGCTATCGAAGGAATTTTTTTTTAAGGAATTCTTGAGAATTGAAAAATCGTTGATTTAGTTAACTCGGAAGGATATATCAAAGGTGTAAGATGTAATAAGAGTAAATCGTATTGGTAGAGATGGAGAATAGATTGGCTATAGATCATATCCTTGCCTTACCTAGTGGATGTGAGGACCTTGTGAATTTTAAGTGCGTATTAAAGAAAGATTAGGTTGTGATATTATGAGAAATGGAAAAGTAATAGCGTGTGCTTCGAGGAAGTTAACTTAGATAGACCGGAATTTTCTTACCCTCTACTCGAGAGTGGTTGCAATTGTTTTTAGTTATTTAAAGGGAACCTTATCTTTTGAAGCTTCCTTTTGGGATTTGTTACCGATCTTAAGAGTTGAAGAATTTAGTTACTTGAAAGGAAGAGATTAGAAGACTATCTAGATTCTTGACGAATAGGTTGGGTGTTGTGTGATGGACTTCCTTACAAGTTGAGAAGTTAATTAACTTTAGAAAGTTTGCGTATAATAATAGTTTTTAGTTTAACATTGAATGGGTATTGTATAAAGCTTGGTATGGAAAATTTATTTGTATGATCCTTCGTACGTATGGAGTTCTTCAGTTAAGGATGATTTGGTGGATTTGACTTATGTGGGAAACCGTTGAGAGTTATTAGAATCGAAATTTTCGGGATTAAATTCTAGAATATTTGGGTTGTGAGTTGTATAGAAGGATCATGCCATTGAGGAAACAAGTGAAAGTTGTAATTTGAGATTCGTGAGAGGAACCTTTGCTATTTGATCCTTAAGGTAAGTCTTTTTAAAATTCGGGACGAATTTTCTTTAAGGGGGAGTGAGTGTAACGACCCTAACCCTAGGCACTATTTTAGCATCATATTATTTGCTTTTAATATTATTATTAATATTATGTGTTCATTTTATATATTTGATTTCTTATATTAGGATGAGATAATTGAGAAATTAAATAAAGTATTTTGGGAGAAGTATAATAATAGAAATGGATAAAATAAATAAAATGTGGGTAGTTAGGCTTCTTTGTGTGAAAATTGAAAAGCCTTTAATTTTGGCATGGGGGGTCCATTCCCTTTTCCCTATTTTCCTCACCCTTTCTCCTTAAAAGTCAAGCCTCCCATACTTTCCCCATACTCCCTCTATCATTCCCATACTTTCTCCCATCCTCCTCATTCTTCCCTCACCATCTTCATCCTCCTTCCTTCCAAATTGCCATGGAAGCTTTACTTTGAAGGTCTCACTTTCAAGTTTCTAGAGCCTTCAAACCTCCTCCATTTTCCAATCAAATTGTACTTTTGTGCTTGGTGCACCTAGGGAGGTTGATCAAGCTAAGAAGATCCTCATTTTATCTTAAAATTCTAAGGTAAGTTATTATAACTTCCTTCTAATAATTGCTCACTCTATGTGTTAATTAATCTCTTGTTGAAAGAAAATGGTTTTTGGTATTTTGAATAATGTTAATTGAGTTGGAATTGATCCTAAGTTGTAATTGGAGATCCAAGTTGAAAGAAGAGTGGTATAGAGTAATTGGAGATATTAATGGTTTAAAGAGTAAATATTAAATCTGGGTTTGGCTAAGTTACAAGAGTTGGAAAGAGAATTATTATGACCTCCCTTCTATTAAATGTTCATGAATTAATTGGTGTTGTTCTTGTTATTATAATGGTTATTTGATGCTTTGGAGAACTTCTTGGAGTTGAGAAATTAGTTAATGATATAGAATGTTAGAATAGGTTAAGGAAGTTGATCAAGAATGTAAGCAAATGGGTTTAATTAAATTGAGAAGGTTAAAAATGAAATGTGATAGTGAAATGGGTGGAGATTTAAGTGGTCAATGATCTAAGTTTAAGTCATTTTGGGTTACATGGTTGAGTAGGGAAGGTATGAGGTGAGTAAGCCTTTTAAGTTCACAACTCTTGGTTAAGCTTGATATGAATCTTTGGGACAGGCTACTTGCACTCGAAAGAGTCATGGGCGGTCGCCCATGGGGGGAGAGCGGCCGCCCACCAGTCCAGTTCTTTGCCCCCATTTCTCCTTCAGGTTGGGCGGTCGCCCATGTCAACAGAATTTCACCAGTTTCCTTTCTTGCTGAATTTTAACCACAACCACTAAGTATGGTTCCTAACCCTTTCAAAGTAGTAACCTAATCTACCTAAGATTTGAATTAATTTTCTTTAACTTGGGTTAAAGTAGAATACCTTGACTAAGCCATGATGTCTTATTTGGTCAAAATGGAATATTGGAAATAGTTAAATATTAATTAGCAAATAGTGGATAAGCTTGATTTGTGACTTCACCAAAGTGGTTCAACTTGGGAAGTAGGTCTTGAACTTTTATTAATATTATTCAAGGTTGAGTAATGACTTCATAAGAATGTTTTATGTGGTTATATGGATACCTTACTTGAGTTCATATTAATATGTGTTACATCAATATATTATATCCCAGTTGTGGATTATCTGGCATGTTGATTATATTGTATCCCAGTTGTGGATTATCTGGCATGTTGATTATATTGTATCCCGGTGTGGATTATGTGGTTATATGGATACCTTACTTGAGTTCATATTTATTGATGGATTATGCATAGTGTATTAAATGAATGTTGCACTATGGTATTGATTTAACATGAGTATACATTACCATGTTGTTATGTTATTATCCCCATTGTGGATTTATTTCAAGTATCTATTATGTGCTTGAACGTATATATGTGATTCAGGGGGTATAATGGAATTCAATCAATTATTGATTTGTTCTATAAGTGATTGAAGGTTCATTATACCTGTGACATTTCCCCTCTGTGGCCACAGAGTGGGTGTGCTAGCGACTGTATTGAGCCAAAAGCCTTACAGACCGCTGCGATTTGGCGATTAGGGGGAATGCTTCTGTATTAAGCCAAAAGCTTTACAGATAGCGGTATTATTGTTGGATACTCTGAGTTAGTATCTGATTTTCTTATATGGATCTCTGGAGTATGAGTCATATAAGCGGTGAATGTGATGGAGGCAGTTCACCAAAGAGAGGAGTTTCACTCCCACGTTGTACGACTTATTGTTCAGATGGGAAAGGTAAAATGAGATAACGTAAGGTATTTACCGCTTTAATAATGTGCTATGTGTAACCATGCTATATGTTGCATCTTGTTTGGCATCTTGCTGCATTCATAATAGCTTATTGAGATTTATTCTCACCCCTTCCCTTTTACTGTTTTAGATTGTGCTGAGACAGGTGACCTGAACCAGTGAGGCCGGGAAAAGAGTTTAGACTCTTGCTTGTGGTACTTGTCAGGATAGGTATATGAGTGGGTTGTCGGAAGTCCTATTTAAGTATTACTCTTTTATAAGTTGTATGGAAAACTCTTTTGTTAAACAATGTTAATCCGGGTTTTCAATGTAATTAATCAAGTTATGGTTTATTGGAAAATTTATTTAAAGTCCTCCAAGTGGAGATATTATCAGATAAGTTTATTTTGGAAGTTTGAGAATTGGTTTTCTTTTAAAGTGAAATAAAAGTTTTTAAAAATCTAAGATGGGATTTTCTTAGTATGAGCTCCTCAAGCTCGGGACACGCGTTAGGTCCCGGGTTGGGGTGCTCACATATAATATCCATCGATTCCTGATACAGCAACACATGCTCTGCTGGATCGGTGCTCCCGTCATACTTATTCATATGAGGGACTGAAAACTTCTTTGGGATCTCTACATTAGCTATTGCTGGAACAAAACGAGATTCGTTATATCAAGTTGGAGAAACTTGGTGATAAGGCAAGTTGACTCCAGGTACGCTTCGAAGCAACTCTTTTATAGTCTGCATTTCCCTAACAAGTTGATTCTCTACGAAAAGAGGATTATTATTAAATTGAGATGCAGAAGTATCAAAAGCATTAAAGAAACTCCCTGTTTGCCCCATCGAAGGTGTGGCATAGGTATAGCAAGATGACAACACAGGTTGGCTAGCTGTAAGGCTGAATCCTGGTTGCGTGATTGGAATGGACGTTATGATTGTGCTTTCTGCTGGCAAGGTACTGGACATAGGGATATCTCCAAAATGGCTTGGTCCTGTACCTGCACCAAACAAAGATCTATGATGCAAAGGTGAAAATGGAGTAGATACTTGAGTTTCAGTTTGCTTCCCTTTACGCATGGTATCAATGGCATTGAATATCATGGTGTTCGTATGCTCCTGATCATCCAACCGGTCATTCACTTTCTTCAACATATTGACCATGTTGGATATTAGCTCCAAATTGATAGCTTCCGAATTCGAAGATGGATTGCCTTGGGTGCTGGAACTAGAAAGCGGCTGACTCCTCTCACCTTGACTGTCGGACGGCGGATTGATCATTTCTACGCAAATAATCAAAGTATTCCCACAGACGGCGCCAAATTGTTTTGGTCAAATTTCAACAAGTACAACCAATGACAAGAAAAATGACAAAAGAGATAAGAATCAGGGTACAATGATTATTGGATAAAATAGAAATGAACACAAGAATTTGTTGACTAGGGAAAGCCCTTGAACAACTTGTTCGCCGGCACAAAATCCTGGGAGGTTTAGGAACCTGCCTTGACCAAAAGGTATATTAATGATTGAGTTTGAGTACAAAACTAAGAGCGTATGTAAGGGATCTTATGCTAGTGAGATTGTGTGTGCAAAATACAGGTGTTATCCCTCTTTTATACCTCTAATAACGGCTAAAATACAAAGATAAGAACAGGCCTATAATCTCGAAAATAAGTTGAGCTTGTTGAGATATTCTCGCCACATTGTTGATAGAGGAGAGAGTGGTCCGTTGCTGGATACTTTGATGAAGAAACGACGTTGAATCAGTCTCTTAATCCATTGGCACGTTCCCTGAAAAGTAGGGTTTAATGTAACAATAATTCAACCTGCAAGATGATCAAGATGTAATAGGAGAACTCAAGTTATTAGTACCAAAATGTTATATGCAAGTTGAAAATAAGTTGATTGAAAATGTAGGACCTAACAATAGTTAATTATAAAGTTGTTATAATTAACTATATTTAGGAAGAGGGAGTATTAAATAGCCCAGAAGGAGAATAGTCAGTAATACATGGAATACAAAACAACTTGCAAGAGAATATATTCCCTTTCATTCCGGAAAAATAAGTATTACCTAACTATTCAAACTTTTTAATAATATACTTCCTCCGTTCCTAAATGTTTGTTTCATTTGACTTTTTTGTTAAATTTTGATCACAAATTTATGAGAGATTAATCATGTTCATGAAATTCTAAAAGTTGTTGTTGATAATATTATTAATGGTGAATCAATAGAAATTTTTAGAATTTCATGAACATAATTAAATTGTCATATATTTGTGGTCAAAGTTCAACTAAAAAGTCAAAATGAGACAAACATTTAGAGACGGAGGGAGTATATTTTCTTCACCTCACTAAAATTACACTATTTATCAAAAAGGTTATTCCATTAAAAATTACACTTTCTCAAAATAATAATAATAAAAAAAATACTTCTTTAATTAATGAGACCCACTTAATTAATTGCTTACTCACAACAATTGTCCACTCATGATTTCCTATCCCACTTTCTCTCTTGTACTTCACTTTTTATATTCACAACACTTATACACTTTATTAATTTGTGTGTACATGCACCAGTAACATAATAGTGGAACAGATGGAGTACTCATTTCCACAACAGATGGAGTACTCATTTCCACAAGAGAGGGTTATCGTCATTACATATTTTGCTTTTCCACTATATTAATTAATATAATTTAATCTCTTGACTCAAATGCCCTTCAATCACTTCCTAATTGTTTATGGTATATTTCTTTTTGTTGGTAAGGTTGTTTCACTCTTTATATCTTTCATATATTTCTTTTTAATAATGCCAAAAAAATGCATAATAACTTTTTATAAATTAAATTATAAATTATAAGAAATTATTGTAATGAAAGAGAATTATTCATCTTTCGCCAAGATATTTTATAAATAAATTGCATAAATATATTACTTCAATTTTATAACTTTTCTGCCTTGATATTCTCCTAATGATTGGAATGAAGATTAGACAATTGGTATATTAAATATATAATTTCAAATTAGAAACTTTAGTTGTTAACTTATAAATGAATATTTCTTATGAGAGATTAAATATTACATATTGAATGAAAAACACATGTGAAAAATAAGTTTTACAATAAAAATTCAGTTAAAATTGTTAGATTTATCATATAGCAATTTCAGAATTTTAAATGACGAACTGGCATTTTTAATTAAAATTGATATTGTTAAATCCCTAAAAACCTGATTTTATTTTTTCTAGTATCCAGAAAAAATAAGTTTCTATAAATTTACTTATTCGTAATTTACTTCAAATATTAATTTTTTTTGGAGAAACTAAAAATAATTTGTAGAGTAGATTGGTTTAAAATTATATGTTGTTGTCAAGTTCACAACATTGATAAGTTTTCTTAATATTAAGTTAAAAAAATCAAATCTTTTTTAATAAAAATTACGGAACAAGTAAATTCTAAGTTTTATTTTGAAAATATAATGATAAAAATATTATAAATAAACTAAAAATCAAATTGAAAAATAAAATAAAATATAATTTACTATTGAAAGTTAATTCTTTACAGTACAAGATATGCATTTCGATGAAAATTATAATTAATAAATACTTTTATTATTAAATGTAGTGGATATTCTAAAAGTATGTAGTAGATATATCTAAATGTAGTGTATAAGTAAAATTTATAGTGCTGAAATCTATTATATAATACTACATTGATTTCTTATAAAATCAAAGGATAATTATGTCTTTACAAATATAAGAAATGGTGATTTTGTCTAGTTAAAAAGTTATGTAGTGAAAAAGCAAAAAATATAGTGGCAATAGCTCATCCCTTTCCACAAATATCCTTAACTAATGCAACAATTACAAAAATAAAAATAGTCTTAGTTGAAAAAACAACTTGCATGAGAATATAGTTTTGAAGTGATTAATAGTGGGTGATGAAATTTTATGCACCATTTTTGCACATTAATTATGTGATCTAATGATTATAAATTATTAAAATTAATGTTAATAATGATACATAATTACTGATTTTCTATTTTTGTAAAGGAATAATTGTTGTGAGTATTTTTCAGCATGGCGACATCTTCAGTTGCACCTACATATCAGGATGTCGTTCCACTGTAAGTATTGTTTTAATATTTACATATTTGATTTTTCCTAATATCTTTATTAATATTCCAGTGAACAAGAGAGAAGAATGCGGGATATTTTCTAGCACGTACAACACATCTTTCAACGGCAAGGATGACTTGGTCTCACGGATGTTAAAAAGGATAAGCATATATCCCGAGATTGTAGGAACAACATTTGACTCATTCATACTTACTTATATTTAAGGGGAAATGAAGACGGAAAATATACACACATTTTTTTTGTACGCACACACTCTACACACAAGCCACTTGTAATCCTCTCCATTCTCTTCCAAAGTTGTACTCATAATCATCATAGTGAAACTTTTAAGGTTGGAGACCTAACTCCCGGGGTTTTTTCCAAAGAGGTTATCACCTCTAAGGTTTTTCTCGTTAACAAATCGTGGTGTCATTATTTCTTTTCATGCTTTTGTTCCATATAGTCAAATTCCATAGTCACCTCCTTATTGTTTAATCCACACACTTATCACAAGTTAAGATTCAACTCTATTGTTTTTTCTACCAAAACAATTTGGTGCCCACCGAGGGGCCTCGTGGTTTATCGGTTATTTGAATCATTTCCTAAGCAAATTCATTATGTCTGCACCCCCCAATGTGTCCGCCGCCGGCAAGAGTCCCGCTGTTGCTCCGATGTCTGGAGGTAGAACCAGCTTGTTGCCGCCACCTCCTCAGACCGGACCTCAGCAAACTCAACCTACGAAGACTCCACAAAAGGGAGCGACCTCTTCCAATGTAGATGCTGACATCCGGAGTATCCTGACCAGGTTGAATCAAAGGTTGGACCAGCAAGAAGACAACCACCAAAGGTGCCGACCAATTCCATGATTAAGATGCAGAAGATCAACAAATTTCATCGCATCTCGGCTTGACAACATATCCCCACTGCGTGCAAGGATCCTCAACTTCGACAACACCGAAGGATCTACACTTCAGAGTAAATTTATTCCAATGGGTAGTCCGCCTCAAACTCAACAGTTGACATCCTTAATGACGTCAACACCTTTGCCTGGGACACCCTATCGACGCCACCTTCCTCAGACTCACCCAGCTCATCCCATTCATTGACAACACTCACTCGTCACAACTACTACTGACAACTCGGTTTGCTAAATAATCTTTTCAATAATAATAATTTCAATCGTATTCCTATGGCCGACCCTTTGCAGAAACCCACTAGCCAAGCAGATGCAGATCTCGCAGAGCCGATAATGAACGTGCACAGCGTAACTCCTCCAATCCAACCAGTGACTCAGAACTGCTACAATCAATCCCGGTTTGTCCCAGCAATTGCAAATGTTGACATCCCGAAGCATTTCAGTGTACCATCTATGAAGTTGTATGATGGTACCACTGAAATAGCCCGGATCCGTGCAGGCCTCGCGGCCCCGGCATCTGGCATCTTTCGCGTTGGAGCGGTTTGTCTCGCCGTTTTTGTTTTTGTAGAGTCGCCACGCCGTTTTTATTAAGCCCAAAACATTGAAAAAGGGCATCAGTTTAAAGATAATTTTAAACTGTTTTTGTGTGATGAGATTTTGAGTTCGGAGGTCAGATGACTCCCCGAGAAGAGAATATTAGAATATTAGAGCTCACCCGAGTAGCCTCGTAAAACGAGTCTTTCGGATACCCCTAATATCCTTTAAATATTGTGTGTGTGTGTGTGTGCTTTTTAAAAATGCATGCTGTATCGGATATCTACATTGTATGCTATGTATGGAAATGTATTGAAATAGTAATGGAAGGAAGCCTTACCAATGTTGGTTCGCGTCTGTCTTCCGCTGGGGAATGGTGTTTGAGGTCGGAGTAGCGTTCCGCACGGATCGGGATTGCTTCGGAGATGCCGCTGTCCGCGGACAGAGTTTCGGCGTGAGTTGAGGTTGCAGGCTGCGTTCGGGCAGAGGTCCGGCGTGCGTGGGGATCGTTGGGATCACTCGGGCAGAGGTTCGGCGTGCGTTGCGGTGGCAGGAATTACTCGAGCAGAGTTTCGGCGTGGTTTGGGATCGTCGGTTTGACTCGAAAGAGCCGGACACCGTGGAAAGACCAGTGCAAGGCCTCTGAGTACCACGAGGGGCCTCAGAGTACCTCGAGAGTGCCTCTGGCAGCGCGGGAGCGTCTCGGGAGCGCTCGGGAGGCTTCTGAGCACCACAAGGGAGCTCGGAAGGTCTCGGAAGGATCCGAAAGGGGCCGGGAGTGCCTCGAGAGGACTTAGAGGGGAGCCAAGGCTAAGGGAGGAAGAGAGAAGAGGGAGGTGTGTGAAAATGAGGAGGGGGAGCCCTCTATTTATAGTAAAAATTTCGGAGCAAAGAGGTCCGTACTGATTCTTTGGTTATCCAATTTTGGATTTCGATTTGAGGGAATCTCGCAATGATGGTGAATATTCCGGAATGATGGTGTCCCCGAGCAATAAGGTCCGTACGGACCATCTTTGCATGCAAAGAGGTCCGTACGGACCAACTCTGCAGGGGAGTAATCATTTCTTCCGGGATTTGAGGGAATATTGTGGACTTTAAGGGGATTTAGTAATCATTGACACAAAGAGGTCCGTACGGACCTTAATTGCTTTTCTGATTTCCTGAAAATTCCCAAAAGGTCCTTTTGTCCCTTTTTATCCCAGGAAGGCTCCTCCCTTGGTTTGGTTGGGGGTTTGAGAGGGTTTTGAGAGGGTTTTGAGTGAGAGAGGTCTCTGAGACTACGTGGATGAGTCTGCGGTGTTTCCCGTGTGCTTGAAAGGGGGTGATCCAGATTGGGGTACTTACAGAAGCCCCTCGACGACGTCACTTATGAAAGAAGTGGGTCGCCGATAAGATAAGGGTCCTAACTGATCGCGTGGCCGGGAAAGGAAGTGACCGTGAGGGTCAATGTGAGGACGTGGTGGTGTCCTTTTGTGTGACCGTTTAGGTCAATAGGCCGGACCCCGCGATAGGATTCCTACGTATCCACTCGCGGGAATCAAGCCTCGGTCGTAGTTCGGGTGTGGGGTGAGTGTTTTGTGAATGCGGGCGCGGTGGTGCCCCGAAGTGTCGTGTGACCGCCGAGGTCGTAAGGACGTGCGGTGTCCGGGTGACCGCATAGGTCGATGTGGAGGACGTGGTGGTGTCCTAGGTGACCGTGATAGGTCGAATGGCCGGACCCCGTGATAGGATTCCTACGTATCCTGGCGGGAATCAAGCCTCGGTCGTAGTTCGAGGTCGTGAATTTGTGAGTGCGGGCGGTGGTGCCCTCGAAGTGCCAGTGTGACCGCCGAGGCCGCCGGTAAGCGGACGTGGTGGTGTCCCGAGATGCGGTGACCGCCTAGGTCAATTGTGAGGACGTGGTGGTGTCCCGGGATGGAAATTTTACGATTTTCCTAATCGGGTGGTTTAAGGCCTTCCGGACCTGAGATAGAGCGAGGACTTGAATCGTCTTCGATTGGTGGCGGGGTGCCACGCCGGAGGACTTTGAATCGTCATCCGGCGGTTGGTGCCACGCCGAGGACTTCAATCGTCTCTCGCGCGGCGGTGCCACGCGGAGGACTTTGAATCGTCTTCGGGCCGCGGCTGGTGCCACGGGAGGACTTTGAATCGTCATCTCGGCGGCGGTTGATGCCACGCCGGAGGACTTTGAATCGTCTTCTGTTGCGGTTGGGTGCCACGCGGGAGGACTTTGAATCGTCTTCTCGGGTTGCGGTTGGTGCCACGCGGAGGACTTTGAATCGTCATCCGGCGGCGGTTGGTGCCACGCCGGAGGACTTTGAATCGTCATCTCGGCGGCGGCTGGTGCCACGCTCGGGAGGACTTTGAATCGTCTTGGCGGCGGTGGTGCCACGCTGGAGGACTTTGAATCGTCATCTGCGGCGGCTGATGTGATGCGCGAGGACTTTGAATCGTCTTCTAGCCGCAGCTTGATGTAATGCGCGAGACTTTGAATCGTCTTCTAGCCGTTAGCCAGGAGGCATGGCAGCCAGTGCTTCGAGAGGCGTAGATGCCTTTGTGTTTTTGCATGTTGAGTGTAGAAGGTCGGGACTTACGATGACTCCGGCTGCTGCGCCGCCGCTCGGGCTGGGCGAGGATGACTCGCCGGTGATTGCTTCCCCATTTGGCGTTTTGGAGGCGCTGCACCTGGGACTTGTACCTGGGAGGTGTTGGCTCCTTTTTGTGCTTGTTTTACCGTTTGAGTGGGCAAGGATGATGGTCGGTCTTTGGGGATATGCGCACTTGCATGACTTCCCTTTGACTTGTTGGGGAGGAGCTCGGGCTTACTTTCATGGCCTGCTTGCCGCCGCTGGCTGGGCGAAGTTCGGGCTTACATCCGACCGCCTGCTTGAATTGGCTGGGATGCGTGACCTTGTAGAGGCCCTTTTCTCGTTGGGAAGATGACTTCGACCTCCAGTGGTTGAGTTGTTGTCGAGCGTTGGAGGCGTCTCAGTGCCTCGATATTCGTGGCCGGGAGGTGTCGGCTCCTTCTTGAATTGCCGTCAGCGCTGGGAGGCGTCTCGTGCCTCGGGATTCGTGGCCGGGAGGTGTTGGCTCCTTCCCCGAATTGCCGTTGAGCGGGCGGTGGTTGGATTGCCGTTGAGTGGCGAGGATCGGCCTTACGCTGACGGCCGGGGACGAGTTGCCGTTGGCGGGCGAGGACCTGGCCTTACGCCGACGCGCCGGGGATTGAATTGCCGTGAAGTGGGGCGAGGACCGGTCTTACGCCGACGGCCGGTGGTTGAATTGCCGCTGAAGTGGGCGAGGACCGGCCTTACGCCGACGGCCTGGTTGAATTGCTCGTTGAGCTGGCGAGGACCGGTCTTACGCCGACGGCCGGTGGTTGAATTGCCGTTGAAGTGGGCGAGGACCGATCTTACGCCGACGGCCGGTGGTTGAATTGCCGTTGGAGCGGGCGAGACCGGTCTTACGCCGACGGCCGGTGGTTGAATTGCCGTTGAAGTGGGCGAGGACCGGTCTTACGCCGACGGCCGGGATTGAATTGCCGTTGAAGTGGCGAGGACCGGTCTTACGCCGACGCCGGGGATTGAATTGCCGTTGAAGTGGGCGAGGACCGGTCTTACGCCGACGGCCGTGGTTGAATTGAAGGGGGTTAGGGACCCTTCGCACTTGGATTTGCCGGAAAAGGCCTTGTGACAGCCTGGGCAAAGATTATAAGGGCAGAAAGTAATTTGGTCACCCTTGCAAAGAGGTCCGCACGGACCAACCTCGCCGCAAAGAGGTCCCGGACCAAGTTGGTTTTTTGCAGCTCCTGATTTTGACCGGTTAAAACCGAGGCTCCCCTTCATTTCCCATTTCCAGCTTTGTGAACCAAAGTAGAGAGAGAGAGAAAAAATCCTCCATTTTTACCAAAATCTTCCATTTTTTCGCTTGAATCGCTTGCAATGGCGGAAGGATCTCGAAGGAGTCGTCGTCAACGCAGTCAGGAAGTGGTTGAGCAGCGAATGGAGCTCCAAAGGAATTGGATTTCGTTCGTTCCATCTTCGAAGAACCCGGATGTCTTGTATCCGAATCCGGAGGTGCACAATCGTCGCTCTATGAACGTCGGGGAGGTAAGAAATCTGTTCCGTTTTGATTCCCTGCTCGAATTTTTGAATGCTAGAACTAGGTTTTAGTTTTTCGCATTTTTGAATTTTTTGTTATTTTTTTTTTATGCCTTTTTTTGTGAAATTCTTGATGAATTGTTGAAAATGGACATGTAAAAATTGTGGGTATGTGTATTTTGTGCAAAAATGTGTAGATTAGCTTTTATTTGTGAAAATAAAGTGCCTCTCTAATGAAATGCATGCTTTGGTGTTTTGTACCGTATGCTATTTATGAATGTACATTATGAGAAAAATTATCGTGTAGTGATAATTTTTGTGAAAAAATGTGACATGTGCCGTGTTTTGTGACGGGTTTTGTCTGAAAAATGTGTTATGCATATGTGTCGTGCCGTGTGTGCCATGTTTTTTGGGTGACGGACTTTGTGGGGAAAATATGTGCAATATGTGCCGTGTTTTTGTGACGGATTATATGTGCCTTTGCCGTGTTGGGACGGACCTTTTTTTGAAAATGTGTCGTGTAGGGTTTAATCCCCCCCCCCTTTTTTTTCTTTTGAGAAAATGTGTACAGTGTGTGCCGTGTTTTGTGACGGACTGCATAGGAAAAATTATATGTATAATGTATGTGAAAATTATGTGCGACATGTGCCGTGTTTTGTGACGGGATATATGTGAAAAATATGTGCAATGTGTGCCGTGTTTTGTGACGGGTTACATGGAAAAATTATATGTATGTGAAAATTATGTGCAATATATGTGCCGTGTTTTGTGACGGGTTACATGTGCCTTTATATTAAGTACTGTGATTGACGTACCTTTGCTGTGTTTACCTGCAGGATGCGGGGCTTATGGCCGGGAAGGCCAAGAGGATGAAGACTCGGGGATCGCTCGAGGCTGTTGTTGAGCCATGGCAATGGATGCCCGATATTTCGTGGATCGGTAGGCCGAGTCCCCTGAGGCCGGTCTACGCCCGGCCCGGGGGTGTTCGTCGAGAACCCGGCCGGAGTTTCGATACGAGGAAGAACAAGAGCGTCTTCCTTGGCCTTTCCGAGTACCGGTGGGATACCACCCACACCTTCCATCCGAGCCGGGGAGAGGTGACGGTGACGCCGACCGACTTTTGCCGCGACACGGCTTTCCTTCAAAGGAGGGCTTGACGCAGGTGGAGGGATATGATAGCCGATGATGTGTTGACCGAGCCGTCGGGCTTTGAGCCTCGTCCTCGCAGGGGCCTGGGCATGCCGTATAGTGACGTGAGCTGAAGATTACGGCGCATTGGGGCCTACATCCGGGTACCGGCCAGTGACGGCGGAGCAGCTGGCGCGCTCCTTTTTGTGGTATGCACTGTCCGAGACTTTGTTCTCGAACCACGCGACCGCGGCTCCCTTTGCTCGTTTTGGAGAGCTTGATTGACCCGGGATAGGGTCTGTGACATTGCTTGGGGCGAGGCAGCTGGCCGAGCTCTACTTCTCCTTGGACCGGTTTAGCCTGGGTGTGGCGCGCCCGTTGGCCTGTTTGACTTTGCTCTGGAGGTATGAGTTTATTGCCGTTTTTTGATTTAGCAACTTGTCATTTCTCCATTGTCTTTTGCACCGAGCCTTCTCTCGTTTTTGTCACAGGTGTGGTTTTATGAGGTTTTCCAAATGGCTTCCCGTGGGATAGAGATCCCGGGCCGTTGCCGCGCACCGCTATACCGGGCCGGGCTCGTACGGCGAGGAAGAGGAGGACCCGGCGGGGAAGCTCACCATCGCCTACGGGGATGTGCAGGAGCATACGGAGAGGGGTAGCCCTGAGGGGTTCGTCTCTGTTCCCGTGGGCTCGGTATGAGGGGGATGAGTTTGAGGGGCTCCCGAGGTGACAGCGGCGGAAGATGCCGCGGGGCTTGACTTGTGATGTCATGTATCCGGGAGAGCGGGTCTTCCGCGGCATGGCCCCGGTGTGCTTCCCGTGGCTCCGAGGGACCCTCCCTTTGGGATGCTTGATTCCCGGACATGGACGTGCTCGATTTCGAGAGGTACCTTGGTGGTGCTCGGCGCCGAGGAGTTCATCTTGTATGGAGAGGAGTACGGGGCCTTTGTGAGGAGGAAGCCGAGGACGCCGCAGTACCGGCGCGGAGAGACAGGCCGGGCCCGCAGCTCCCCGCAGGTTCCGATGCCGGGACCGGATTTCACGTATGTCCGGGGGACGGATCGAGGAGGAGGGTGTCTGTATCTGCTCCGAGCAGGCTCCCGCCGCATACAGAGTGGACCCCGATAGATCGGTGAGTGTGGCCGACTCTTTTCCATCTTGGCATCTTTTCTCGTATTTTTCTCTTTTTGTTGTTGAGTATAACCGTATTGGCCGAGCGTTTCCTTGGGGCCGCTTGTTGGTGCAGTCCCGGGAGAGCCTATGATATGCCGACTCGCCGTTACGTGGCGATGAGGTCGCTTGCGAAGAAGATGGCCTCGAAGATATCTCGCCGGTCTCGCGACGCGTGCCGGCGCACGAGCCTATGCCTTCGAGGCACTCTCAGACGTTCCTCCGCCTAGAGCCGAGCCTGGAGCCGCAGCCAGGAGGGACCTTTGAGGGGGCGGCATAGCATGGATGCCGGACATCTTCGGAGCCGCAGTGGCCTTCGAGGAGGCAGCCCTTTTATCGTTCATGCCTCCGCGCGGCGCACGGGTGAGGGTTCCTCGAGCCTTCCTTCTTTCGATCCTTTCGCCGGATTTGATCCTTCCGA
The DNA here is from genome assembly GCA_022495995.1 of Adenophora triphylla var. japonica. NCBI lineage: Eukaryota > Viridiplantae > Streptophyta > Magnoliopsida > Asterales > Campanulaceae > Adenophora > Adenophora triphylla. Next base: position 34,267 of record JAFEMH010008142.1, on the reverse strand, counting down.
GTACTTTTCGTGGGAGCCTCGCGGGTGCTCGGTATTCCGACGACGAGGATGTGACGGCGAGTTCGCCGGGATGCCCGACTTCTCTCCGGAGGACCTCGGCGAGGATGATGATGCCGAGGAGTCCGATTAGTATTCATTTGCTTTCCCTCTTTTCATATCCCCTTTTTTTTTTTGTTTAGCAACAGTACATTTATGGGTACCTGTAATAAACACATGTATTTGCACGGCAAACAAAGATTTTATTTTAAGATGTAATGTCATTTTTGTGATTCCCGTGATTTGTCCTAGAAATTGTTGCTATTATTATTTTTTTATTTGTGCATGCCACGCGAGCCGAGAGTGTGTTTGTGGGTAGTGTTTGTTTGCCGGAATGGCTTTGGCCAGTGTTGGGCAGCTTTGGAGCAAGGTTTTGCCGAGGACAAAGGGTTTTGTACCGTTTGGCCGGGGAAATGGGTTCTGCTTTGCAAGGAGGTCCGTACGGACATACTTAGCATGCAAAGAGGTCCGTACGGACCAACCTTGCTTTTGGGAAGGACATAAATGCTTTCCAAAGTCCGGTTCTTCCTCATTTCCCATTTACAAACCCATTTTCGAGCTTTCTTCCCCATTTTCTCTAGGAACCTCCATTTTTGCCATGGATTCTTCGTACGTCCCTAGAATTTTGCCGAGGCTTTCGCAGGAGAGGCAAGCACACTTCCTTGAGCAATTGAAAACGTGGATGCGGCGCCGTATGAGGCATCGTAGACGGGCTCGAGGTAAGGTTTCGTCTTTGCTCTGGCTTGGTCTTTTAAGGAGTCGGGTTCTCGATTGGGATTTGTTGCGGGCCGCCGCGAAGTTCTGGGATGCTAGGAGGCACGTGTATCGTTTCTCCTACAATGAAATGGTGCCCACTTTTGAGGATTTTCGGGCTTTGATTGGAGGACCTGAGGTGGAGGCCATCTCGCTTCCTTTGATTGGTGGTGCCGCGTGAGCGTGAAGCTTATGCGGACTTTCTTCGTACTTCGTTGGAAGAAGTGCAGGGCATGATCCTTGATTCGGGTCATATCGACATTTCCGAGCCGCCGGAGCGTTTTCATGGTTGATGATGAGAGTGACGTCTCTTGGGGTGTATTTGCCTCGTGCGTGACGGCGACGCTTTCCCGGGGTCGGCCTCCCACTGGCATTTGCGATGGCGCTTTGCTAGATGTGGTAGGGCACTCAGTAGCCGGAGAGGATATTGTCCCGTTGGTACCGGGGGAGACTCTTCATGGTATCGATCGTCCGGCGACCGGGGATCGTTTTATGAGAGGGGAAGCCCCGCTTTGCTCACCTTGTGGCCGCGAGAGAGGCTTCAGGCCATGTCCGAGGCTCCGACGTCGTTTAGCCCGTGGTCATTTGCTCGCCGACCTCTTGTGTTGGATATGGATCAGTCCGCCTGGGAGAGATGGATGGCACAGCTTGGTACGCATCAGATCCGCTGGTGGGTTCCGCACTGGAGGATTGAGACTAGGAGGATCTTGCAGGAGGGGTCCTACGTTGTCAGAGTTCCAGGTTTGTCTTGGTCCTCCTTCTATATTCCGTCGCTTGTTGCCCGGCAGTTTGGGATGAAGCAGGAGCCTTTGTTGGGCTGGGATGACTTTGCTACTGCGGAGGTAGTTCCTCTGTGTATGGAAGCTTCAGGTGCCTTCTCGTATTTTCTGAGGGTATGGAAGTATTCCGCTTTTCCTCCTGTGGTACTCCTTAGACGTCGGGGGAGCGTTGTATTGACGACTCGCAGACTGGCACAGTATGAGCGGCCGTGTTGGGCCCCAAGTGGTCTTGGAGAGCGAGGCGTGTAGCGATTCTAGGACCCGATTGCCGTAGCAGCCTATTGCCTTAGGAGTTCGAAGCTCGGTCCGACCCTTTGGATGTGACGGAGACACTTTGTTTGACTACGAGACTAGAGTTGACCGACCGACGGTGGAGAGGTCCTCTTTACGTACTCGCGGGGAGGAGATCCGAGCCGAAGCACGGGCGAATGAAGCCCCGAGAGCTACCGGATTGTTTGACTCTACGGGGAGGACCCCAGATCTCGGACTGAGAGACGCAGAGTTGGTTCACGTGAAGCGAAAGAAGACTCGCCGGGGACGAGGGAAGAAAGGAAAGAATGGCGAGGGGACAAGCGCAGATGGCGCGGAATGACCTCCTAGGTATCCATTCATTGCATTGCAAACACATTATTAGTTAAATGTATTAAGCTGTCTTTTAGCATGTTGTGAACTTGAGAGTAGACCGTGCTTGAACTCATCAAGAAATGTTGTAACCGTTAGTGATTTGTGATTTACTTTTAAAGCTTTGTCAAGACGCAAGATCCTTTGTTTGCCTTTGCTTCTGTTGTGCACTTTGTCGGCGCCCGTCCTTGAACTTTTACATTTGCATTTGCGACTGAGCGATGCAGGCCATGACGACAATCCCTTTCAGGCTTTGTGCTTGGCGAGAGGTCGAATGCCCTTGACAAGTCGTTCTGACGGTCTTTTTCGTAGCTTCCTTGCCTCTTGTTGGCGTCGGGCTCTTGACCACCTTTTGCAGCTTCTGCTTGAGCTTCTTTTGTTTATTGTTTTTTTTTGTGAGCCCTTGCTCGAGCTCTCTTTTTTTTGTTTTTTTTTTTTGAAGCGCGTGAGGAGAAGACAAGCCCTGGCAGGAAGCGGTCACGAGTCGGTCGTTTGATGCCGAGTGACCCTCGGACGTCCTTTGATGTTGCCGCCGTCGTTTGACTTGGTCGAGGTGACTGCTGGGGCGTGTTCTTGAAAAGTGCGGCGCTTGATGGGAGGTCTTGGTTGACATTCAAACTTTTGACTTTTTTGTGTATTTTTAGACCGGACCAATTAAGGTTGCCTACGTTCCCTGACTAGAGGGCTCAGTTCGCGTAGTTCGACACTACATGGAGTGCCAAGAGATGCACAGCTGTTCTTCTTCAGGCGAAGTATCTGCGAAGTTTGCTTCCGTTGACTGGATTCATGAAGCGGATTGCCGCCTAGGTCCGTAGCTTCATGGCGCCTCCGAGAAGATCTTTTGAACTACGAAAGGGCCGATCCATGTGGGTTCCCATTTTCCCAGTGGGTTGGTTCGAGTGGGAGGCTTTTCTTTGAGTACAAGGTCACCTTCCCCGATGTCTCGGGATTTGACTTTCTTGTCGAAAGCTCTAGCCATCCTGCTTTGATAGGCTCGGACGTGTTCCATAGCCTTTAGTCGTCGCTCGTCTAGCAGAGCCAATTCGTCATGTCGGCCTGAGCCATTCGACTTCGTTGATGTCATTTTCCAAAGAAGCACTCCTGGAGTGAGGGAATTTCCAAATACGATGGAAGGACCGCTTCCATCCCGTATGTCGTGGCAAATGGAGTTTCTCCCGTGGTCGTTTCGGCTGATGTGCGGTAGCCCCAAAGTGCAAGGTGCAGCTTCTCGGGCCAATCTCGTCCTCGGGTGGTCATTTTTCGGATGATCCGTTCGAGGGTTTTGTTTTTGCTTCCACGGCGCCGTTTGTTTGTGGCCGGTAGGGAGAAGATTTGTGGCGTGTGATCTTGAATTCAGCCAGCGATGCATCGAATTCCCCTCTCGAAGTGTGAGCCATTGTCCGATATGACCTCATTTGGGATGCCGTATCGGCAGATGATGTTTTCCTTGAGGAAATGCGCGACCTTCTTGGAGGTGAGTACCTTGTAGGACTTGGCTTCGACCCATTTGGTGAAGTAGTCGATGGCTACTAAGATGAACTCGTGACCGTTGCCGCTGGCGGAGCGATTTTCCCGATGACGTCAATTCCCCAAGTGGCAAAGGGCCAAGGTGTAGTCATGCGGTAGAGATCGTGAGGAGGTAGATGATTGAGGTTGGAGAACGGTTGGCACTTGTCGCGGCTTCGGACAAAGTGGATGCAATCGCTCCATGGAGATCCGATAGTAGCCCATCCCGAGAATGATTTGCATCGGGGCTCGGCGTTCATGTGGGGACCGCAAGCCCCATTGTGGACTTCGTTCATGAACTTGCTTGCTTCTTCTTGGGCGATGCAAGCGTAGGAGTGGCCCGTGGTAGCGTTTCTTGTATAGCATGTCCTCCAAGGATGACGAAGTGAGAGGCGAGGCGTTTTAGTGGCCATGATGCTCTTGGTTTTGACCCCTTCGTGTGTGGGTCTTCCTTGTTCATGAAGGTGGTTTCCCGCTCTTGAGATATTGGAAGATCCGGTTATACCATGGCTCATTGACGGGCTTAGGTTGGGTTCGATCTCACAACAGAGGCAGGAATTTCCTTTCGTCCGACTTTGAAGGGTTTGATTGCTTTTCCTTCAGGGGATTTCCACAAGGGAGGCCAAGGTGGCTAAGGCATCTCGCAAACCTGTTTCGGTCTCTTGGCAAGGAGTGGAAGGTGACCTCTTAGAATTGTGTGATGAGGTCCTCCATGCAGGCATGGTATTTTTGCAAGCCTGGGTCTATGGTTTTCCACTTGTTGGAGACTTGGTTGATGATCAAGGGCCGAGTCCCCATAAACTTCGAGTTTCTCGGACATTCCTCTCGAGTGCGGCTTGTAGTCCAAGGCGCAGGCTTCATATTCGGCGGCATTGTTGGTTACCTCGAAATTGAGCTTTATAGCAATTGGGGTGTGCTCGTCCTTGGGATCTACCAAGAGCATACCGATGCCGTTTCCCTTTTTGTTGGCTGCTCCGTCGAAGAACAGTTGCCATCGATTTTCGCCTTCGATTGTGAAGATTCCCTCATCTGGAAATTGTGGTTCGGGGCCTCGAGCCTCGTCGGTGGGGAAATCAGCCAGTTGTTCAGCCATGGCCCGTCCCTTGATTGACTTTTGGTTCACGTACTTGATGTCAAATTCCGCTAGGAAGAAAGACCATTTGGCGAGCCTCATTGACAGAGATGGTTTGTCGAAGAGGTATTTGACTGGGTCCATTTTGGAAACCAAGTGTGCTGTGTGCGACTGCATGTAGTGCCGTAGTTTCCCGACAACCCATACCAGGCTGCGCAGGTTTTCTCGAGGGATGAGTAATTGAGGTCGCTGCCTTGAAACTTTTGGCTGACGAAGTAGATGGCGTTTTCGACCCGTGACTCCTTCTTTTCTTGACAGAGCATGGCTCCAACTGCGGTGTCGGTTACAGTTAGGTATAGCAACAGTGGCTTTTCCTCGTGGGGAGAACAGAGAATCGGAGGACTCACAAGGTATGCTTTTATTTTTTCAAAGGCATCTTGGCATTCTGAGTTCCATTCGATGTCGGCGTTCTTCTTCATCGGTTTGAAGATTGGCTCGCACATGGAGGTCAATTGGTTGTGGCGGGTGATATGTAGGCGGCCCATGAAGCTTTTCACCTCTGTCCGAGTTTGCGGTGGTCTCATTTCGATGATAGCTTTGATCTTTTGAGGATCCACCTCGATGCCTCTCTCGGTGACCATGTATCCCAAACCTTGCCTCGGCTAACCCCAAATGTGCATTTGGCGGGGTTAAGCCTCATTGAGTGTTTTCGGAGGCGATTGAAGAATTTTCTCAGGTGCGTGAGGTGTTGTCCGTCTGATCCCTTTGAGTGAACGATCATGTCATCGACGTATACTTCGATCTCTTTGTGGATCATATCGTGGAAGAGGGCGGTTCTTTGCCGTTGGTAGGTAGCCCCGGCGTTCTTCATCCGAACGGCATTGCTGTGTAGCGGTAGGTTCCCAGGGGTTGTGAAAGCTGTCTTTTCTTGATCTTCTTCGGCCATCTTGATCTGATTGTAGCCGGCAAAACCGTCCACGAAGGACTTGACTTCGAAATTGGATGTAGTGTCTACCAACATGTCGATGTTGGGTAGTGGAAAATCGTCCTTGGGACTTGCTTTGTTGAGATCTCGGAAGTCCACGCAACAGCGTACTTTTCCATTGGCCTTGGTGACCGTGACGATATTGGAGAGCCATGTGGGGTACTCGATCACCCTGATGAAGCCGACGCGGAGCATTTTTTCGATCTCCTCTTTGACTTGTAAAGACCATTCTGACTTGATTCGGCGTAGCTTTTGCTTGATGGGCTTAGCCTCGGGATTCAAGGGGATCCGGTGCTCTACAATGTTAGGATCTAATCCGGGCATGTCTCGGTAAGACCAAGCGAACACATCCACGAACTCTTTGAGCAGTGCAGTCCATGCGTCTTGCTCTGTGCCGGTGAAGAAACTTCCGATTTGCGTCTCTTTTGGCTCTTCAAATAGCGGTTCCCAAATTCACTTTGGTTAAAACCTCCTCGGCAGCTTGGGCCCGGTTTTTCTCTCGTTTGACAAACATGCTTAAAGATGTGCTTAATGTATTGTTCATTTAATGTGTCTGCTTCTTTATCAAGTGAATCGTTATTAGCTTGTTTGTGTGTTAGTTAATTTATCGGTTGTTAAAGATGCAAATGAGAGGATACTCGGAAAGATCGAAGCATTCATTAAGAGCATAGGGGAATACATTATTGGCAATGAGTTCGTAATCTTCGGCGTGAGGCCATCGGATGACTCGAGAGACTCAAATTCAAAGCTAATGGACTCGGGATGAGTTTTGACACTAGACTCTAGGACTCGAGGGTCGGACCAAGTTGTTCGATCATGTCCTTTTCTAGTTGGCGCGTAGGTCGGAGAAGGTGGCCCGGTTATTGAGTGGCAATGAGCTTGATAGGAGATGGGGCTTGAAAGGCTCTATGTCACCGTTCCCGATCATTGCTATCACGAGTTATCAGAAACAAAATCGATTAGATCCGGCATCTCGATTTCTTCTTTGAAGAGCAGGTGTAGCGGTGGTTCGTCCCAAGCATCGTCTGCGGAGTCTCTTGCTCGGGTCTTGGGCATTACTAGCTCGAATGCGGACTCGTCCCGCTTGTTGAAGGCGGGAGTGTTGACGAGAGAGTTTTTCGAATTCTTCCGCCAAAGAGGGGGTTTTCCCGAACCAAAATTCGTTGTGAATAGTGGTGGTTGTGGATCCGGCGGGGCGGTGTGTCGAGGAATGCTCTTCGGACAGGATTTGGCTTGAGGCCTGCGAATCTTGCCAGGTTCCGCTGGAGCTTGTCCATGGTTGTCGGCCGGCTTTGTTTGGCGCCGACAGCTCTGTTCCCTTCGGATCTCCTTCCAAGTTGCCGGCCTTCCTTGTGAAGTACTTGGTCATGTCGAAGCTGTAATGACGAAGTTCGGAGATTGCGTGCAAGCCTCTTTTGTTATCTGTGTAGCGTTTTCGTGCAGCTCGCTTGTCCTCCGCAATGTGTTCGGGAGTAGGAGAGTATCCTGTGCCATGCAAGGTATTCTCGTTCTTTGATATTGATGATCCGTTGCGTGCCCCGATGGCGTTTCCCAAACCGAGCCCGGGATGTAGTTCATGTGCTTCATCATTTTCATCGGGGAGGAATCTTGTCCCAAATCAAAGGCAAATCTATGTGGCACACCCGGGCCTTTGGGCTCGATGGTGAATCCTGTGAGCATCATGCCGTCATCATCGTGTTTGATCTCTAAAACCGGGACGCCGTTGGTGTCGGTCCTTTCGGTGACTATGCTATCACCGTAGATGATGGTCAGATCTGTTCCTTGGATGAACTTTACGCATTGATGGAGAGTAGATGCCACCCCATTGATCTGATGTAGCCAAGGGCGTCCCAAAATGGCAGTGAAGGTGATCGGGATGTCGATGACTTGGAAATCTGTCGGGACCATTTGTTTTCCGAACCACAAGTTCAAGGTGGCTATTCCCAAGACTGGGCGGGATGTTGAGTCGTATGCCTTGATTGCCTGAGTCGAGGGTTTTAGATCAGTTGCTTTGATCCCTAGCAAATCCATCATTTTGGCTGGAAGGACGTTCATGGATGATCCCCCATCTACCAACACCCGAGGGAGACGGCGCTCGTCCCGCTGAACCAAGTTATGTAGAGAGGCTCGTTATGGTCGCCCCAAATTTTGGAAGGTCGAGCTCGTGAAGGTGATGATATTGCACGTAATTGACGTTGCCAATCATCCGAACCGCTTCATCAGTGTCACCGTGATGGGAACCATGGTGCAGGCCGAGGCTTTCCTCCAACTTGAGCTTGTGCGGGTAAGATGAAGTGAGTAAGGACCAGAGTGAGATGTTAGCCCGAGTGCGCTTGAGCCGTGTCAAGACAGGATCTTCAACCTTTGGGTCCAAGGTTTCACTTTCTTGGCGTAGGGTCCCTTTTCGGTTCGTGGCTCAGTATGGCTGGCCTTTGTCCGTCCGTGGAGGATTCATCGGGATTTGACCGGAACGTGTCGAACATTCACCTCTGGACTTATGGTTTTGCTTGTCTCTCCCGTTTCGGGAGTGGGAGGAGCCTGATTGGCGTAAGGCCGACTCGCGCATTTCAATTCGTTCACCGTCATGGCTTTTACCGAAGCATCAATAGTGGCTTTGAGATCTTCCCAAGACAGGGGTTGGATTATCCGGACCTTCGGGCTCTGGCGATGCGAAGCTCGTCCCACTGATCATGGAGCGGACATTGCCATGGCCTTGTGCGTAACTAGGCTTCTTGGAGTAGATGACGTAGTAGTCAAACTTTCCCGAGGGTTCTCCAAGGGTTCCGAGCGTGGGATCACCAGATTCATACCTCTTTTCAGTTTTTGTTGAGAAGATAGCTTCTTCTTTTCTTCGAGGACGGCCCTCATTCATTGCATCCTGGAATTCCATTTCCTGCACAAGCACCGCAATCGCAGACGTCCCACCGATGTGTTCGTTGTTCGGCGGTGGTACCGGGACCTCGTGAGGCTGGATGGACAGCTTTCCTCCGGAAGGTCTTGTGGTCTTACGTCATAACCGCATGGCTCGTACGAGGGTAACGCGGGTTGACTTCGGGAGACAATGAGAGATGTTAGAGTAGGAGCGATCATGGCTTAGGAAGCCCTGTGTAGTTGGGTGGCTAAGGTTCCGAAGTGGTGCATGGCACCTTCGATCCAGGCTTGTTGCTCACCTTGACGTTTCTCAATAGCCATGAGGACCTGCCAAACTTCTTCCAGTGTTGGGAAATTTCTTGGGGGTAAGGTCCCGTTCTCATCCTTGTTATCCACTGACTTGGCCATGGGAATTGACGGACTGTCCCCGGTGACAGAGAGGTGGTAGGACCTTGCCGTTTTGACACCGGGAGACGGGTTCCCGGTACTCTCGATCACTCTGTTAGCTGGAGGGGGTGATGGGCAAGGTTTAGACATGGGAATGGCCTAACGGGATAAAAGGGGGAAAGCTCACGTGGCATGCGGTTTCCGTTTCTTTTATTTTTGATTTTTTTTTTTTGTTGTTTTAATTTACTTAAAACATGTTTTCTCAGAATCCTAGGTAGGTTGGAAAAGATTGCTCTTGTTTTTCGCAACTATGCTAGATCCTGGGTCAGTGGGAGACCATCTCGTGCGGCTATAAGCCCCTCGTTTTGCACCCGTATTTCGACATCCCAGGGTGGACAGCCTGTGCGAGGGTCCTATAGTGCAAGCGGTTTCCACCGGCCTAAAAGAAAATCGAACCTAAGGACCGAGCTTTGTCATGTTCGTTTTGATGCGTTAGCCATGTGAATAGTGAACCGAGCCTGCCACTGAGTCAAGATCAGGTCAAGAGTTCGGCATGACCTCTCTTTACCTTGCTTGCGCAAGGGATCTGTGACGTTAGGCGTTGGCTGGGTCATATCGTCATGGCTGACGTATCAAAGGCGTGATGACATGGTGTCATGCGAGCATGGATGTATATCCGGGACGGAACATCGTCTGGGTGTAGCTTCGAAATCAAGATCGTGTCAAGATTTTAGCATGACCTTTCATCGCTTTGCTGCGCAAGGGATCTTGAGTTCGAGCCTTGACTCGAAAATGGCCGGCATGGTATATGTATCCAGCCGTATGACACGGGACGGGGTAAAAACCAACCGAGTCCGGACAGAGTGTGACTCAAGACTCAAACGTGCGGTTGACGCTTGGCTAGGATGGGATGTTTGGAATGATCCGTGCGCGTCCAAGAGGCCTAGGAAGACCTAACGGACCGCAACCGAGACCACTCCGGGTTGAGGGTTGTAGTGTGCGTGTATCCGAGGCGGCAGGTGCGCGTAGCGTGCGGTGTAACCGAGGCGCGGTGTGAGTAGAGTGCGGTGTAACCGAGGCGTGTGAGTAGAGTGCGGTGTAACCGAGGCGGCTGCGCGTAGTGTGCGGTCTCTAAAATTCTTTTCCGAGTAAAACGAGAAGTTTTTGAAGAATTTTAAATGTATGCACAGATGTATATTGATGCATTTTTTTTTGTATTTTTATTTTTTTGTAAAATAAAAACGAAGCACGTGCACACACACACAACAGTTAAAGGAAGGGGTAAAATGAAAGTTTGACCCTCATCATCGGTTTAAAAATCTTTTGTTTTGTTTAAAAGTTTTTAAAACAAAATGTCCCCAGCGGAGTCGCCAACTGAAATAGCCCGGATCCGTGCAGGCCTCGCGGCCCCGGCATCTGGCATCTTTCGCGTTGGAGCGGTTTGTCTCGCCGTTTTTGTTTTTGTAGAGTCGCCACGCCGTTTTTATTAAGCCCAAAACATTGAAAAAGGGCATCAGTTTAAAGATAATTTTAAACTGTTTTTGTGTGATGAGATTTTGAGTTCGGAGGTCAGATGACTCCCCGGGAAGAGAATATTAGAATATTAGAGCTCACCCGAGTAGCCTCGTAAAACGAGTCTTTCGGATACCCCTAATATCCTTTAAATATTGTGTGTGTGTGTGTGCTTTTTAAAAATGCATGCTGTATCGGATATCTACATTGTATGCTATGTATGGAAATGTATTGAAATAGTAATGGAAGGAAGCCTTACCAATGTTGGTTCGCGTCTGTCTTCTCCGCTGGGGAATGGTGTTTGAGGTCGGAGTAGCGTTCCGGTACGGATCGGGATTGCTTCGGGAGATGCCGGTTGTCCGCGGACAGAGTTTCGGCGTGAGTTGAGGTTGCAGGCTGCGTTCGGGCAGAGGTCCGGCGTGCGTGGGGATCGTTGGGATCACTCGGGCAGAGGTTCGGCGTGCGTTGCGGTGGCAGGAATTACTCGAGCAGAGTTTCGGCGTGGTTTGGGATCGTCGGTTTGACTCGGAAAGAGCCGGGACACCGTGGAAAGACCAGGCAAGGCCTCGGAGTACCACGAGGGGCCTCAGAGTACCTCGAGAGTGCCTCGGGGCAGCGCGGGAGCGTCTCGGGAGCGCTCGGGGAGGCTTCGGAGCACCACAAGGGAGCTCGGAAGGCCTCGGAAGGATCCGAAAGGGGCCGGGAGTGCCTCGAGAGGACTTAGAGGGGAGCCAGAAGGCTAAGGGAGGAAGAGAGAAGAGGGAGGTGTGTGAAAATGAGGAGGGGGAGCCCTCTATTTATAGTAAAAATTTCGGAGCAAAGAGGTCCGTACGGACCTTCTTGGTTATCCAGAATTTTGGATTTCCTCGATTTGAGGGAATCTGCAATGATGGTGAATATTACGGAATGATGGTGTCCCACGAGCAGCAATAAGGTTCGTACGGACCATCTTGCATGCAAAGAGGTCCGTACGGACCAACTCTGCAGGGGAGTAATCATTTCTTCCGGGATTTGAGGGAATATTGTGGACTTTAAGGGGATTTAGTAATCATTGACACAAAGAGGTCCGTACGGACCTTAATTGCTTTTCTGATTTCCTGAAAATTCCTAAAAGGTCCTTTTGTCCCTTTTTATCCCAGGAAGGCTCCTCCCTTGGTTTGGTTGGGGGTTTGAGAGGGTTTTGAGAGGGTTTTGAGTGAGAGAGGTCTCTGAGACTACGTGGATGAGTCTGCGGTGTTTCTCGTGTGCTTGAAAGGGGGTGATCCAGATTGGGGTACTTACAACCACGGACCCAGAAGAGCATGTTGCCCACTATCAAGAAAAGATGGACATAATCCATATTCCGCTTCAATTCCGGGAGGCCTGCTTATGCAGGGGGTTTGGATCGACCTTGTCTGGACCAGCTCTCAAATGGCTGATTAGGCAACCCCTAGGTTCAATTGGTTCATACGCCCAGCTCATCAACATGTTCTATAACCAATTCTCATGCAGTCGACAATTTGAGAGGTTGACAAGTGATCTCTACATTGTGACCCAGCAGCCTAATGAAACCCTGAAGGATTATGTCCACCGGTTCAATAAGGAAGTGCTAGAAATTCCCAATCTTGACATGTCGACAGCCACAGAAGCATTCAAAATGGGACTGAAGAAAGATTCACAATATTATCAAGATTTGGTCATGACTCCATGTAAGCGGTTGGAAGAAGTCAGGAGCAGGGCAGTGAGATTCATAAGATTGGAGGAAGATGAGCTGCGAAGATCGAAGTCCTCAACCAAGATGTCGACATATGACAATCCCAACAGAAAGACTGAATCATCCCATCGCAGAAACCACCGTTCCAATCCTTATCCAAGAATTGATACTAGCAAAATTAATTCAATAGATGGTGAGGATGAAGATAGCGATAATGTGCCTAACATTTCTGATTATTGTTTTTCTGTTGACATTTCAGGTGTACTCTGTGCAATGGGCAACCTTGGGGACAAAGCCAGATGGCCAAAGAAGACGGATAAGGCCACGGGGTGGCGTGACAAATCAAAATGGTGCGCTTACCATGAAGACTTTGGACATGTTACTGAAGATTTCATCGCACTAAGAAAGGAGATCAGTTACTTGCTCTCAAAGGGACATCTTAAGGAGTTGCTGGGATCCAGAAAGAAGAAGGCGGAAAGTGTGGAAACTCCTCATGAAGCCGAAAGACCAATTTCTCCCCCAGCATCAACAAAGGTGATCAATTTCATTAGTGGAGGTTCAGAAATATGTGGTACATCCTATTCTGCCGCAAAACGACATGCTAAGGAGTCAAAAGAGGAGAAGCCAGAAAGACAGACCAGGATGTCGACACCCTGCCAGGATCCAATCACCTTTGATGAAAGTGATCGAGATAACTTGCTGGAACCCCATCACGACAGTCTAGTTATTTCCTTGCAGATCGCCAACTGTACAATCCGGCGCATCCTGGTTGATGGGGGTAGCTCTGTCAATCTTATTATGTTGGGAACCCTTAAAGAAATGAACATCCCAGAATCGAAGATCATTAAGAAGTCCTCGATGGCCTTTGGTAGGCTTCAGTGGTGAAGTCAAAGAAACGGTGGGGGAGATAAAGCTTCCAATTTACTCGAAGGGCCTCAATACCATGGAATGGTTCTGCGTAATTGATTGCGCGACATCTTACAATGTCATTCTTGGAAGACCGTGGATTCATGGAATGAAGGTTGTACCCTCCACTTACCATCAGTGTGTGAAGTTTCCAACACCCTGGGGTGTCGCTAAGATCTACAGTGATCAACAGGTGGCCAAGGAATGTTATAAAACTTCAATGAAGGCGTCGACATCTCCAAAACAAGCATAGCAATTACAGAGAAAAGTACGTGAAGTCTGGAAGCTAGGGAGGATGATGTGAAAAGAAGTATTGCTAGACCCTTCCAACCGGACATCAAGGTACTTATTGGCACCGACATCCCATCGATATAGAAGAGAAGCTTGTGGACCTATTAAGAAGCGTAATAAAGAGTTTTGCTTGGAAACATGATGACATGACAGCATCAAGCAAAGATGTCATCACTCACAAAATTAACATAGATCCTAGCTTTAAACCAAGACACCGTAAACGTAGGAAGTTTGCGTAAAACCGAAACCGCATCATCAAGGAAGAGGTAGAGCGCTTACTCAAAGCCAACATGATACGAGAGGTCGATTATCCAAGATGGTTAGCAAACGTGGTTGTGGTAGAGAAGAGGAACGGGAAATGGCGAGTTTGTGTTGACTTCACCGACTTGAATAAAGTCTGTCCAAAAGATCATTTCCCATTGCCACACATAGATTCGTTAGTTGATGCCACCTCCGGACATGAGCTCTTCACATTCATGGACGCATCCTCGGGATTTCAACAAATCCAGATGGAACCATCTGACCAAGAGGACGCCGCCTTCATAACGCCCACAGGTATTTATTGTTATATTGCTATGCCTTTTGGTCTAAAAAATGCAGGTGAAACATATCAGAGGCTCGTCAACAAAATGTTCAAAGATCAGATTGGGGACACAATGGAAGTATATATTGACGACATGGTAGTAAAATCCAAGAAAGCTGAAGATCACATAAGCAACCTATCCCAGGCCTTCGACATCTTGGATTGTTTTAATATGAAGCTTAATCCAGCTAAATGCAACTTTGGAATGAAGGCAGGGAAGTTTTTGGGCTATATGGTTACTAAAAGAGGCATTGAAGCTGCCCTGCAACGTATACGTGCTATTATCAATCTGTCGTCACCTCAATCTGTCAAGGACGTCCAAAGATTGACGGGAAAGATTGCTGCACTCACCAGATTCATTTCAAAATCCTCGGATCGATGCAAACCTTTCTATGATATCCTAAGGAAGAACAAGAAGTTCCAGTGGGAGAACCAACATGAAGAAGCCTTTCAGGAGCTCAAAACTTACCTGTCGACACCTCCGTTATTGGCCAAACCCCAGGAGGAGGAACATCTCTACATCTACCTAGCAAGATCGAAAGGCGCCGTAAGTGCGGTCTTGGTGACGAACGAGATGGTAGTCAACAACCCATCTACTATATAAGTAAGACACTCTTAGATGCGGAGACCAGGTATTCTCATTTACAAAAGTTAATTTTAGCTTTGATAACTGCTTCTATTAAATTAAGACACTATTTTGAAACACATACTATAATTGTACGCACTAACTATCCTATTAAGAATGTTATGAGAAAACCAGAGATGTCAGGTCGAATGGCAAAGTGGTCTGTACAATTAAGCACATACGACATTAAATATGAGCCCAGAACAGCAATTAAATCCCAAGCACTAGCTGATTTTGTGGCTGATTTTAGTCCAACCATGCAACAAGAGGTGGAATTGGAGGTACAGCAACTTCAAGATGATGACGTCCTAAAGATATGGACTCTCTACACAGATGGTGCTTCTAACATAAGAGGTACAGGTCTTGGAGTTGTACTAAAATTGCCACAAGGGGACATAATACCACAATCCATCGTTGCAGTTTCAAGGCCACTAATAATGAAGCAGAATATGAGGCATTAATTGCAGGTTTAACAGTAGCCCAGGACCTAGATGTCAAGCATATCCGGGTGTTTATGGATTCTTTGCTAATTGTTAACCATTACAACGGATCCTACATAGCGAAAAATGCTAAGATGACGACATATTTGGAAATCGTAAAAATTCTTTCGGCCAAATTCAAGTCATTTTCCTTGGAACAAATTCCACGAGAAGAAAATTCTCAAGCAGATGCCCTGGCAAACTTGGGTTCAGCCTTCAAAAGCATTTCACAGACAAGTATCCCAATTGTGCATATTGACATCCCAGCAATTGATCATCTTGAGATGTTCGCTCTAGATGTCGATGTACCTTCCTCTCCAGCAGCAACCTCTTGGACAGCTCCTATTATCAAGTATCTCTTAGATGATACGATCCCAGCTGAGGAGAAAAATGCTAGAGCCTTCAGGGTAAGAGTATCTAAGTATTTACTTATTGATAACCTCTTGTTCAGAAAATCTGCTGCAGGTCACTACTTAAGATGTCTAGAAGCAGATAGAGCCCATCAGGTTCTCAAGGAGCTGCACGAAGGACAATGTGGAAATCATATCGGGGGCAGAAGTCTGCATACCAAGGCTCTTAGAATGGGCTATTTTTGGCCCACAATGAGAAAAGACGCCGTTGACTGTGCAAAGAAATGTGATTCATGTCAACGACATGGGGACATCCTGCACCAACCGGCTGAACTACTACATCCTATCCTGTCGCCATGGCCGTTTATGGTTTGGGGAATGGACATTGTAGGAAAATTACCCAGGGCACCAGGTGGAAGAGTATTTCTACTGGCTATGACAGACTACTTTTTAAATGGGTAGAAGCTGAGGCGTACGTACAAGTTCATGATCGAGAAGTTATATCTTTTATCAAAATAAATATATTCAGTCGATTTGGGATACCTTCAGAAATAATTTGTGACAACGGCTCCCAATTCATTAGTAAGAAAACCCAAGATTTCTTGACATCTTGGGGAGTCAAGATGGTGACATCTTCACCTGTTCATCCTCAAGCCAATGGACAGGCAGAATCTAGCAACAAAATAATCATAAGCAACTTAAAAAAGAGACTGAACCAGAAGAAAGGACGATGGGCAGAAGAGTTACCAATGGTTCTATGGGCTGACAGAACGACATCTAAGAATGCTACTGGTCAAACCCCCTATTCACTTGTATTTGGAACAGAATCAGTTATTCCAGCAGAAGTACTTGTACCTACGGCCAGATACAGTTTGTTGACATCTGAACATAATAAAGACATCTTGATACATGACTTGGATACCGTAGATGAACTGAGAGACATGGCTAAAGTTCGGATGGCAGCATATCAACAAAGGGTAGCCAGGTCTTACAACAAAAACGTAAGGATTAGAAGATTTCAAGTAGGAGACTTAGTCCTACGAAAGGCATTCCAAAATACAAAGGAGCTCAATGCTGGCAAACTCGCCCCAAAATGGGAAGGGCCCTATCTAATAGATGCGCAGGCCGGGAAAGGAGCATATCGCCTGGCAACCTTGGATGGCCAAATGATACCACGAAGTTGGAACGCCATTCACCTTAAAAGGTATTACATTTAAACAAAACTCCCCCTAAACTCATCTCTTCCCAGGTATGGATCATCTTTTAATTTTTTGTAACCTTTCTTTTTTCCTATGTACTTTTTTATTTTTTCACTACAAATCAAGATGTCGCTAACGCACCTTGTGGAGAGACGTCAACATTATTTGACGTCCGTTATTAACATGTTTCTATCTTATGAGGTGTTGACATACATACATGGGGACATGTCAAAAGTGCGCAAGGAACAACGAATTCTCCTCCGTTAGAGACTGGCCATCTCTTCTCAAGTAAAGGTACACAATCCCTTCTAAGGTTTAAAGAGTTAATTACCTCTTTCTTAAGATGTTAGGTTACCACACCTTCGTCTGGAGCGCAAGTTATCTCTTTAATTGAGGTGTGGGGTGGGCCTATATGGGTAAACTCATATAGCTTACCCATTCCCACTCAGTTAAATGATTGATCTTACGTATTATTCTTGTGGTTATGACATATACATGTCATCTTAAGTATCTACAGCTTTGACATACTATCATGTCACCTTACAAGCATAACAAGTAACCATACAAAGAAAAATTTCATCCAAAAGAAAACAAGCCTTGACATGCTTGAAAACTACTAAACCTAAACTAGATTAAAGTTACCATAAAAACATCCAAATTACCAACGTTAAAGTGCAAAAGTGTTGGACCAACCCAACACGTAAAAGAAATTGTCTTTGGTCCTTATGGACCCATTACATAACCAAAACAGAAATTAAAATTATCTTCAGGGATTCCACCCCAGTAATACCATCAAAAAACCAGAATAAATTTATTTTGTTTTTTCAGGTGACATCCGCCGCAGGTGTAACTTCTCCAAACCTCTGATCTTTCTTATTGAGCATCCTCCTTTTTGTATTTCCCATCCTGAAAGTCATTCCATGTCGCTGTCGTGAGCATCATCAATCTGTTCAAGATCCTTGGAGGCCTCATTCGCTTTTTCATCATGAATCCGCTGCAAAGCCGTTTTTTCATCATTCAGGTCCCAATTCACATGTTCTCCTGCCTGATATTCCTCAATCATCTGGATTCTAGTTTCAAAAACTGCTTTTGCAGTCTCATGCACCAAGTCATCCCGAAGTGATTCTATCTCTCTTTCATGCCTGATATCAACACTTGCAAGCCTGGAACGCCACTTTAATATCTCCTCATTTTTGTCCCTGATTTCCAATCCATTTTCCCTTATTATCCTCGCAGCTTCTTTCAAATCCTTCTCATAT
Source organism: Adenophora triphylla var. japonica (assembly GCA_022495995.1). Classification (NCBI taxonomy): domain Eukaryota; kingdom Viridiplantae; phylum Streptophyta; class Magnoliopsida; order Asterales; family Campanulaceae; genus Adenophora; species Adenophora triphylla. Next base: position 16,360 of record JAFEMH010008142.1, on the reverse strand, counting down.
TCAACCTTACTGTAGACACCCCATTCTGAACTCATAACTACATGATTACACTACTCTTCATCTCTCTTTTTTGTTTTGATGAAAGCATATCAGTTTCGTCATGTTTCGTTAAGTTTCTAACTAACCTCGTTAGTTTTGGACCTAACTGACTAACGGAACAACTGAAAAGGACAAAATAGTCATCAGACTAGTTATCTCGCACGAGATATCATATCTCGCGCGAGATATCCCCTCGACAGGATATGCAGAAATCACTCTCCTTCTCAGTTTCAAACTCTCTTTTTGGATAAAACCTTATCAATTCGGGTATCCAATCAGAACTGAGTTCTGGAACCTTCCTAGGGTAATTTCCCTCTCCACCTTCACCTCTCCAACCTCCTATAAATACTGGATGACTTCCAGTGTTTCAGAGGTCGACAATTCTGATCCTTGATCAAGAACACACACAACACACACATTTTGTTGGTTTCTTTCCACGAAAGACTCCTTCAAATCACTCACAAAACAACTCCCAAAGTTTGTTCGTCAACCTTGTTGATTAACAAACATCGAAGCCCGAATCAAGGGAACAAGGCGAAGCTCCGTCCGCATCAAGATCCAAATCAAAGATCGAGGCGAAGCTCTGTCCAAATCAAGGTTCGACTCTAAACTTAAGTCGAAACTCTGTGCGAATCTCTCCTTAAAAGGTAATCATCCTTTAAACTTTCGTTTCTCTTCTCAACCTCTCTATTGATTTTAGAGTAGTGTGATCCCATCAAAAGGATTAGCCTAGAGTCCCTTCAGTCAATGAAGGCGATCTCGAAGCATACAATCCGACATTCCTAATCAAGAAATTGATTAGGGTTTACTTGTTTTTCTTTAATTATTTTATTAAAAAGATTGAAAACCTCTCTTTTCTTTAGTAAGACCGATCTCCGGATTGGGTGAAATGGATGTCTTCTAAACCTACCCATTTCATAACCTAAGCCCCGAACTCAAATCTCTTTCAAAATGGTTTTTCTATGTTTCCAAACGAATAATATAGGTGGCGACTCAAAAAGATGAAAAGATTGAAATTTTCTCACAACGCTACAGTGGCGACTCCGCTGGGGACTTAAAATTAAGAGGCTTAAACTTGCGTCAAAATTAAAAGAGAGGTTTTCAAAAAAAATTGTAAATTCGATTTTCTGCTCTCAGATGAGGCATATCTCGCACGAGATATCATATCTCGCGCGAGATATCGCCTCGGCAATCTGGTTGTTTTCTGATTTCTCCCGTTCATCTCATAATCCAAGACGAGAGTCGAACACTCAAGGGGGATCCCAGAATTCATTATCTGCAGAGTTCCCACATCTTAAGGCCTCCCTTAAGGTGTAGAACTCGAATCTTTATTTCATTTAAATAATTGATTATTATTTATGAACTACGTGCGATTGGGTTTTGTTTAATTAAAGGCCGGTCCATTGGGGATTCGGGAGTTGTAAATTAAATTATTTATCTCTCTTTATGTGGAACTACGACGGCCTGAGTCTTCCTAATTTGGGAGAAATGTAGGCAACCACTTGGTGCGGCCACTATCTGTTTTTCTTTTATTTTTCAAAAAAAAAATAAAATAAAAATCTCTATTTTTACTCTATCACCTAGATTGACTCTCACACACGCGCACTCATATGATATCTGTCATTGCACTACATACCCTTGATAAACCCGGGACCCACACTAAGGACGGATGACGGTAACCACCTAGTCGCCGGTCTCTCCGAAGTTGGATCATCCCACTCCGCGTATTCAATCCACCTAGATTGTCATATCGCGGGGAGCCTAGCCTTCCAGCCCTGCATCGCCACATATCATGTAGATTGTCTTTCTAGGAACACTCCGTGACCGGTCGGTTTTGACTTGGTAATCTTTCTTGTCTTTGACCAAAGTAAAGTTAATGAAAAATTGACTATCGAGAAAGGATTCGGAAAAGTCCCTTCGGAAAAAGAAAAAGTCCCTTCGGAAACGTCCCTTCGGAATGACCCTTTCGAAGTCCCTTTAAAGAAAAAAATCCTTCCGGTCAATTTTACGTGGCTTTATTTTACAAAGAATGGTTAAATACCGAGTCCCTAGGTTTGGTTTGAATTACGTATGCCTGCAAGATTTACCTAGGATGCTAGATAGAAAACGGATATTTGTCCGTCCGACCATGAATTTAGGAAATAAAAAGAGAAAAATCCCATCTTTCGAATGGTTGTCTCGTGCGAGATAACCTAGTCTCGTGCGAGATATTATTTGCAGAATCTGTGTTTGTAATTGATGATCGATGTGCGCTCCCTCCTTGAGTCAAAACTCCGTCTCTAATAAAAATGAAACTTCAAAAAAAATCGCTCGTGAGGTAATTTTAACCATCATCCTTTTCTCCATCTAGGATCGTTTGGGGCTAATATTCGAAAAGACGTTTCGTTAGGATATCTCGAGTTCATCTCTAAGGTCGTCAAGCTCCCTTACCTCTCCAACGGTAGCATCTCAATTTCTTTCCGACACGGTGAATTCCGAAGCACTCAAGAAGGAAATTGAGGATCAAAGGATTCGATATGAAGAAATGCTACAAGCCCAAGCCGATGAAATGGAGGCCCGATTAGAACTTGAAAGGAGAATCCAAGCCGGGGAAATGAAAGCCATGGTTGATGAACTCCGAGCCATGAAACTAAAAGTGGCCGAATTAAGCTCAAAGAAGAAAGAAAGTAGGACCTCTTCCGATGATGAAGTATCATACACTAAGAAGGCTAAAAGGCACCGCAAGCACAAGAAAAAGGTGTATAAGTCTAGCTCATCATCTTCCTCCTCCGACAATGAGAGTTATGCTTCCAAGAAAGAAAGAAAGAGAGAAAGCAAGGACGAACCCCTTACCATGGAATTGCTAGAAAAGAAACTTGCATCCCTCGATGTGAGCAAGGGAGCCTCGCTCTCTATCGACTATGACGCCCTTCGTCAATCCATGTCAAAGCTTCCTAGAAAGTACAAGACGCCCGACATTGCAAAATTCAATGGTTCTACTTGCCCTAAAGCTCATTTGGAAACCTACTCTTGGGCCATGCTACCTATGGGTGTCGATGACAACTTGCTAGTTCAATGCTTCCCTCAAACCCTTGATGGTGCCGCTAGAGATTGGTACATGAATCTTCCACTCTCCACAAGGCTTGATTGGCCACTCGCCAGTCATGCTTTCCAAAAGCAATTTGAGGACAACTCTACTTACCGCACTACTAGAAGGGACCTTGAGCAAACTAAGCAACAACAAAATGAGTCATTCACAGACTTTGTCAAAAGATGGAGGACCAAGCGGCGAAATTGTTGATAGGCCGAGCCTAGACGAACAAATTCATATCCTACTTCAATGTCTTCGCGAAGAGTACCAAGAGAAGCTTGCCGGCAATTACTTCCCTAGTTTCCTTGAACTCCATAAATCGGGCCTTAGAGTTGATGAATTGATCCTTCTTAGAAAGAATTCAGAAAAGGAGAATCATCCAACAAAGGGGAGCACCGGTCGTACCTATCATGATTTTGGTGGGGCTACTCTTAAGGAAATGTTCGATGATCTAGTAGGCCAAGGAAAACTGAAGTCAATGGAAGACTATCATCCTAAGAAAATGAGGGAAGATTGGGACCACGACAAATTTTGCGAGTACCATCAGTTTAGTGGTCATGACACCAACAATTGCTACAATTTGAGGGATGCCATCCAAGACTTGTATGAAGCCGGCAAGATCAACTGAAGCATCACCACCTTGGGGCTCCGATTGTCCTCTCCCTTTTTCCTTTGAAAAAAAAAAAAGAAAAGAAGAAAAAAAAAAACATAGATTAGGTAAATTTCCTAGTATGTTCTCGAAGAGTCGTTCTGTCATTCTAGTCCATCTCTATCCTCTCTAGTTTGTGTCAAGTGAACTATCGAGTCTGTTTCGAATTTCCTTATCAATAAAAGTTATCTCTTTATCCTAAACACTTTCCCAAAAGTTGTTTTCTTTATGAGTATCATTTGATCTATGTTGAATAGTGGACCCTTATTCCTTAAATCATCACGAAAAATAGAAACTTCTAAACAAGTTTGAAATGAAAACTATCCTTAGAAGGCTTAAGGCTAAACATTACTCATGTTGAAAGTCGAAGATCAACAAACGAAGGAAGCCAAAGGCGCTGCTATCAACATTCATCCCAAGAAAAGTGGGGCTACTCAATTCAAGGCTTTGAGAGTACAAAAATAAATAAAAAGCTCGCTAGTTCGAAACTCCTCAATTCGTCCTAGGCAAAAAAAAAATTAGAGCATCAAAAAAAAAAAAGAGAGAGAGAAAAAGAAAAACTCTCAAGCCTTCATCGCCCCACAACAAGGATGAAATTTCAACAAAGGCAAGAAGGACTCTCCCGCAAAGAAGAAGAGTCAAGTGATATCAATGAAGAAAAGAGGATCCCTCAACATCCTCTTACAATGAAGTCCGAATGGCAACGCAAATGAAGAAGACTTTCAACATCAATCCACAAAGAGAAATGTTTAGCCTTAATTCATACTAATGATTGGCTTTCTTTTCAAATTCGTTAAGAAATTTCTAGATGATACAAGGTCCATTAAAAGTAGAACAACTTTTCTAGTCCTTTGAGCCATATAGCGTTCTTTGTTGAGTCTAGGGGCTTCCTCTTAGCCATTCTCATACACACTCTTGAAATCCAAGCATCAAAACTGGGACTTCCTAACCTTTCCTCCCCCAGTCAATCCCTACTCAAACTCTCGAGAGTAATCCAATCTGCATTAGGGGCTTTCCTCTTCGCTTCTCACTCTCATCATTAGAGAATACACTCCCCAAAAGAGTCAATGCTTGGATCATCTTCCAAAAAATAGAGTCCGTCTCTCCTCAACTAAACTTGAGATCTCATCTTTTTCCTTAATGAGATTCTTCCAAGCGGGAGTTCTCTTCGAGTACACATACTTTTCAAAAAAAAAAAAAGAATGCTCGCTAGGTTGAAAACTTCGTAAAGAGCAGCCTAGGCAAAAGTTAGAGCACAAAAAAAACAAAAGACGCAAAAGAGATGCCCGCTAGAATGAAAACCCGAAAGGGCGGTCTAGGCAAAAACAAGGGTGCGTCACTAAAAAAAAAAAAAAAAATTCAAAGGGAAAAAGGAGGATCCTTCTTCAATTCACACGACCTCACAAGCACGTTCGCGAAGTCATCTACAACATACAAGAAGTCTTGGGGCTTAATGTCAAGAGAAGCCTTAAAAATACGCGCTTTGGATTAGACGGCATAAGTTCTACATAGCAAAAGCCATTGGAGTGGTTTGGACCTTGTTCAGTCAATGATCATCACATGAGAAACTTGGGGCTTGGCGATGAAAAGTCCTCCGACAACTAAGAATTCTAAAGCATCCTGAACCTTAGCGTTGAACTTGGGTTATCTCAACAGAATCCTATTAGACGATTGTCTCATTCGATCTTCAGATGGACCTCACGAGTTGGTCTTCAAAACCAAAATCTAAATCACAAACAATTTTCAAATCCTCACATAACAAAACTCATTCTCCCCGCTGATTCTTGGAGTCGAGTGCACATTGATCGTCTTGAACAAACAAATGCTTAAGTGAATGTATGTTGTTATGCAAATGCTTTCACTAACCCTCTTGTAGGAATTAAAATGCGTAAAGCACGTCAAGTGCCTACTTTCAAGAATTAGATCAAACATGTTGAGTGTTTGGATTTTTTTTCCTACCATATACCTTTCTAAGCATCCATCGCGTCAAGCATCCATTGCGTCAAGCAACCTTTGCGTCAAGCAACCATCGCGTCAAGCAACCTTTGCGTCAAGCAACCATCGCGTCAAGCAACTATCGCGTCAAGCAACCATCGCGTCAAGCAACCTTTGCGTCAAGCAACCATCGCGTCAAGCATCCATCACGTCAAGTGCCATGCGTCAAGCATATTCCAACAAAAAGCCCGATTCAACGCCCAGACAGGTGGATCGTCAACAATTAGGTGTGTCAAACATCCAAGATGTGTCAAGCATCTAGGGTAAGTATGTCAAGTACTCACCAACAAAAGCCCGATTCAACGCCCAAACAGGTGGATCGTCATCAAATAGATGTGTCAAACATCTAGGGTAAGTATGTCGAGTACTCACCAACCAAAAAGCTCGGTCTTTAATCGCCAGGATCGTCACCAATTAGGTGTGTCAAGCATCTAAGATGCGTCAAGCATCTACAAGTAGTATGTCGAGTACTACTCAACAAAAAGCTCGGTCTTGAATCGCCAGGATCGTCACCTCAACAAAAGCCCGGTCTTGAATCGCCAAGATCGTCACCTCACTTCAGACAAACAGGTATCTTCAGAATTGGGTCATGATTTGATTCCTCAGTATGGATTTGCCTTTTCAAAAAATAAAATCTTCGCAATTTTCAAATGATTTTCAAAATACCTAAAGCAACCTTTTCGTGTTTTGAAGTCGAACTACGTTTTGGTCTGATTCTCCGATAGAGATACGTAGGCAGTCGTGCGGCACGACCATCCCAGTGTTCAGAATGATGTCTTTTCTATCGACGACACTTCTTCTTTCATAAGACACATCGCCGAGGGGCTCTGTAGACACCCCATTCTGAACTCATAACTACATGATTACACTACTCTTCATCTCTCTTTTTTGTTTTGATGAAAGCATATCAGTTTCGTCATGTTTCGTTAAGTTTCTAACTAACCTCGTTAGTTTTGGACCTAACTGACTAACGGAACAGCGAAAAGGACAAAATAGTCATCGAGACTAGTTATCTCGCACGAGATATCATATCTCGCGCGAGATATCCCTCGGCAAACGAGGATATGCGAGAAATCACTCTCCTTCTCGGTTTCAAACTCTCTTTTTGGATAAAACCTTATCAATTCGGGTATCCAATCGGGCGGGATTACGGAACCTTCCTAGGGTAATTTCCCTCTCCACCTTCACCTCTCCAACCTCCTATAAATCTTGGATGACTTCCGGTGTTTGAGGTCGACAATTCGATCCTTGATCAAGAACACACACAACACACACATTTTGTTGGTTTCTTTCCACGAAAGACTCCTTCAAATCACTCACAAAACAACTCCCAAAGTTTGTTCGTCAACCTTGTTGATTAACAAACATCGAAGCCCGAATCAAGGGAACAAGGCGAAGCTCCTTCCGCATCAAGATCCAAATCAAAGATCGAGGCGAAGCTCTGTCCAAATCAAGGTTCGACTCTAAACTTAAGTCGAAACTCTGTGTGAATCTCTCCTTAAAAGGTAATCATCCTTTAAACTTTCGTTTCTCTTCTCAACCTCTCTATTGATTTTAGAGTAGTGTGATCCCATCAAAAGGATTAGCCTAGAGTCCCTTCAGTCAATGAAGGCGATCTCGAAGCATACAATCCGACATTCCTAATCAAGAAATTGATTAGGGTTTACTTGTTTTTCTTTAATTATTTTATTAAAAAGATTGAAAACCTCTCTTTTCTTTAGCAAGACCGATCTCCGGATTGGGTGAAATGGATGCCTTCTAAACCTACCCATTTCATAACCTAAGCCCCGAACTCAAATCTCTTTCAAAATGGTTTTTCTATGTTTCCAAACGAATAATATAGGTGGCGACTCAAAAAGATGAAAAGATTGAAATTTTCTCACAACGCTACACTTACTCATATCAAAGGTATCATATTTTTTCCTCCATATCCTGATTTCTTTGGACATTAACTTAGCCATCGAAACAATCTGTCATCAACGAGCAAAAAGAGACATTTTACTAAAATAAAAGAGGATCAATGTACCAACGTCCCAAATCAAATCTTACCTGATTCTCCAACACTTCTTCATTCCAAATTTGTTTCTCCACGCCGGAGATCTCGTCCACCCTTTTTCTTTTCGAGGTAAGTTTATTATCCGTCTCAGGTATGGTCTCTTCCGCTTTCATCTTGCCTTTGTATTTTGCCACAATATCATTCGTCGTAAAGCCGGATCGAGTCACTGCATATAAAGATATATGTTAGTACGGATTTAATAGAATCGCCAATTAAATGACACGTTGATTCTGACTCACTCTCTTGGAGAACGTCTAAAAAAGAAGGATAAAAAACTGCACTCTTTAAGGTTAATGTCACCGTAATATAGTAGGAGACGTCTGATTTGGATAAGAATTTGAAGAAGATTCGATGATAACAATGGTTTAATTCCTATCGATACTCTTTTCCTTTCTAGCCGCCACGTATCCCTAACCGTCCCATCATGCAAAACTGGCAGTTGATCATTTATTGCAAAGAAAAACATTTTGTCTTCTCAGTTGCCGAGTTAGCCAAATGTTTTTGGGGACAAATTGTTGTGGGTATTTTTCAGCATGGCGACATCTTCAGTTGCACCTACATATCAAGATGTCGTTCCACTGTAAGTATTGTTTTAATATTTACATATTTGATTTTTCCTAATATCTTTATTAATATTCCAGTGAACAAGAGAGAAGAATGCGGGATATTTTCTAGCACGTACAACACATCTTCAACGGCAAGGATGACTTGGTCTCACGGATGTTGAAAAGGATAAGGATATATCCCGAGATTGTAGGAACAACATTTGACACATTCATACTTACTTATATTTAAGGGGAAATGGAGACGAAAAATATACACACATTTTTTTTTGTACGCACACACTCTACACACAAGCCACTTGTAATCCTCTCCATTCTTTTCCAAAGTTGTACTCATAATCGTCATAGTGAAACTTTTAAGGTTGGAGACCTAACTCCCGGGGTTTTTTCCAAAGAGGTTATCACCTCTAAGGTTTTCCTCGTTAACAAATCGTGGTGTCATTATTTCTTTTCATGCTTTTGTTCCATATAGTCGAATTCCATAGTCCCCTCCTTATTGTTTAATCCACACACTTATCACAAGTTAAGATTCAACTCTATTGTTTTTTTCTACCAAAACAATAATTATTGAATTTATAGTAATACATAATAACTTTCATCCAACTTCTCTCTCTCTCTACCGAAACTCTATCATCTTCATCTAATCTTGGTTTGTCTTCTCCATATTTGATTTCTTTATTTTTTTATCATTCTTAACTTGACCTGCTTGTGAAATTCTCAATCTCATTATGTTTAGGATTTGATCGGTGTTTACTTGCCAATTCAAATGTTTTGATGTGTCTTGTTTTCAATGTCAAATTTTATTAAACAAAAGATCTTTTGGATGCGTCTATAGTAGTTTCTGATAGAATATGTAATATTGGTGTATATTTTGTAAATCGGCTTATAGAATACAGTAAAACCTCTATAACTTAATAACCTTGGGATCATGAAATTTTATTAATTTAGAGAGATATTTGTTTTGGTAGAAAAAACAATAGTGTTGAATCTTAACTTTGACAAGTGTGTGGATTAAATAACAAGGAGGGGACTGTGGAATTCGACTAAATGGAACAAAGACATAAAAAGAAAGAATGACACCACGATTTGTTAACGAGGAAAACCTTAGAGGTGATAACCTCTTTGGAAAAAACTTCCCCAGAGAGTTAGGTCTCCAATCTTAAAAGTTTCACTATAATAATTGAGTTACAAGCTGTGGAAGATGATGGAGAGAATTACAAGAGAGATGTGCATAGAGTGTGTGAGTGTACGAGAGTATATACTGTTTTCCATCTCCATCTCCCCTTAAATATAAGTAAGTTTGAATGGGTAAAAGTTGTTCCTACAATCTCGAGAATAGTCTTATCTTCTTCAACGTCCGTGAGACCAAGTCATCTTTGCCGTTGAAGATGTGTTGAACGTGCTAGAAAAATATCCCGTATTCTTCTCTCTTATCCACTGGAAAATAATAATAATAAAGATATTAGGAAATATCAAATAAGTAAATATTAAAACGATACTTACAGTGGAGTAACATCTTGACATGCGGAGCAATGAAGATGTCACCATCTTTGAAAAATATCCACAACAATTTGTCCCCAAAAACATTTGGCTATTTTGGAAATTGAAGAGGCAAGTGTTTTTCTCCAATAAATGCTCAACTGCCAGCTTGCATGATGGGACGGGCATTGTGAAACGTGGAGAAAATGGACGGTTGGAGAGTAATGCTTGGAAAAAGTGTTTTTTTGGAAATAGAGTTCTTTTTTAATTAAATAACCGCTTGGAAGTTTTAATAAGCTTCTCAAACCTTTCTTTTCATCCCTGCTTGCTCTGGTATTTGTTCTTCTTCAAGGTAAAAATTTCTCCGCCTCTTACTTTCATCCATTGTTTACTTCTCTTTTGTCATCGATCATGGGTAGAACTAGGTGGAGTTCGTCAAACTAAGAGTTCCCCATCCCCACAAGGTCCCAGAGATTAGTCTTAATGATTTTGTGAGTGAAAATCTCCTTGCGAAACCGGATGATGAGACTTGTTTGTTTAGTGATACCCAAATAGAATCACTTGAAACAACAATGTTACTTCCCAAAAGGTGCGATTTTTCATCCTTTTACGTAAATCTTAGGTCGACTTCATTTCCGCTAAATGGATGCGCTTTCATGAGTATCCCTTTCTTCTAGGGTTTAGTTATCCCTTCCCACCGTTGGTTTTCGAGTTCTTTCAAAAGACCCAACTTGCCTATACTCGATGCCCCGTGGCAGAGTTTTGCTTTTATTATCAAAGTGAACGGGGAGAATGGGTTAAACCTAGGGCTTCATGAGATAGCCTATTCGTACGACCTCCAACCTTTCGGTTCAAAAAGGTATCTTTTCAAGAAAAGGTCAGGTAGGAACTCCTTAATGAGCACCACGTCTTCTAGTGATTAGGGGATGGAAAAATAGGTTTTCTTTGTTGATAGGGCATCCATTGGAGAAGGGAATGAGATATCAAGCAAATGGAACAAGGGAGGTACTTGAATTCCTAACTTTGTGACTTCTGTTCTTGAAACAAGGCGAAATCGTAATTGTTCTTACCTCTTTTCGAGATATTGTTTGGGAGAACTACTTCCACCAGTGAGGATACCTTGGCCAAAATTGACGAATTTTTCAAGCTTCCTTTGGACAAGAGATCTCCTAGGGGACTACTAGAATCACCTCTGCGGATTGTTCAGGAAGATCGAAGCGTCAACTTCGTCATTATGTCACAGGTAAACATGTTGTCTTTCGCTATAGTTTTATCAATTTGATGCATTACACTTCTTGACAATATTCATATGTCATTGCGGTCTCTCCAAACCGGTTATTCTGAGGATCGGACTTTGATCTTGATGACATTGAGGCCATGTTTGATGATCCCGCTCTTAAGATTGATATGAAACCTCCGCCCTTTGTTCCCAAGAAGGTCCACTGTTTTAGACTAGAGATCGCGGGGATTGGCTCGTGGTGAGAAAGAGGAAGGCTATTCAAGAGGAGGTGATCGAGGTTGGAGATTCTTTTGAAGGAATGCCGGTGGGAGAATTCAAAAAGAAATGTATGAGTTTTGCAGGGGGTAAGATGATACTAACCGGGTTTTAAGCTTTCAAAAGTTTTTTATAACACATTTTGATGTCAAGCTATTATTTTACGAGGTTGTAGGGTATTTGGAGGATGCAGTAAAAGAAATGGAGACGGCGAAAAAGAAATTTAAAGCGATATTGCTTTGCTTAAGAAGGAGAAGATAATGTTAGAGAGCAAGGTGAAAGTGTTGGAACTTGTGTATGGCTTCTTTAAGACTTAATGTAAAAAGCGACGAGAAAAGTAACGGAGATTGAAAGAATAAAGAAATCAAGCCGAGTCTTGTATTTGATACAATCTCAGTAAGAGTTATTTGTCCCGCTTGAGGTGCTTACGGTTGAATGACAAAACTCTCGTAAGATAAAACGACTTTTTATTAGTTATAAGGAGCGCTCCAATATAACTAATCTCACAACACAATGTTTTGAAACTTTGGACTTGAACGGATTGAATGCAACAATATGCAATGATTTGGGTATGATAATCTATCTTACTAGAGGGTAGGAAGGGTAGAAATACGGTATGAGTGAATTGAAATTCGGAGGGGAGTTATATAGAGAATCAAGGGGTTGTGTCTTTTCCACGAAGAGAGACACAACTTTTGTTTGAAATAGTGCGTTCGGGATGCGCTCGGCCGAGTCGAGGACTACGCACCGGCCCAGCGCCTTGGCTGGCCAGGTCAAGAGACTTGCGCGTGGTACAAATCATCCAGACTTTGGCGATTTATATTGCTACGCTCGGCCGAGTGAGGACTACGCTCGGCGACGGAGCACGCCAAATTGGCCAAAGTCTGGAGTGATTTGCACGGCAAGTCTCTTGCGGCGCTGCCGCTGAGTGCTCGGCCGAGCGGGGTCGTCGGCCGGGCAAGCGAGAAGGGTGTGTCTCTTCGTGAGGAGCCGCGATTCCACTCCTGCATTCGGTCATTTCATGCACGCCGCCACCCTGGGTATCGCCACCAATCATTGCATGTGTGCGATGATTAATCAATTTCAAAAATTTATTAATATTCATTATATTTGGAGTGCTCACCTAGCAATAAAGAAATGCGTTGTCATTCAGCCAAATAGCTTTGTCTTGAGACAAGCACTCAACTCTTACGAGAGATTGTATCAAATCTGAACTTCGGCTTATTCTTTCAATCTCGTTACTTTCTCGTCATTCTGATGGCAAAAGCATCTCACTAGCTAACTGTATTATCTTAAAGCAACCGACTTTAAGTTCGGCGTCTGCAGTGCAAAAATAATGGCAATCAAATGTGTTATAAACTTTTTGGCAGTGGCGATTATGCCTGGCTATAGCTTCTTTTAATTTCGGCGACTACTTCAAAGATCTCAGCTTCGATCTCTGCCATGCAGGCGATCCACTGCGTTAAGACCATATCAATCTTAGCGGATCGCGTGGCCTGTGTCATCAAGTCACGATCTGTAACAGCAGTTTGAAATACTGATGACATATGAGCCGGCTGTGCGTCAAAGTGACAAGACTATAGTGAAAAGAACAGCACATATGCAACACTGTGGCAGTTGGCAGCTTTGATCTTTAGAACAACCTGGCAGTCCCCAGGATGCTTGTCGAAGGGCTTGGATTTGGCGAACATCCTCGGCCGATAGTGTTGCTCACAGAGGTAAGTACGACTGATTTGTTGCTCAGAACGAGAGATGCGAGTTAGGAGACCAATGCACTCCACTGTTCAGTAAATATCATTCCTGCCGATGGTCTCTCAGCTCGGCAGCCACTCCATCCCTGTCGCCCAGAGGCCGTGAGAGGGTAACTCGCTCTTGAGGTGCTTTGAACCGGAGGAGTGCATGTGACCAGCATCTCAGCCAAGTTTAACCCTGTTCACTGATAATAAAGAAACTCTCAGCCCCGTGGGCGGGAGTACTCTTGAGATTGGGTCTTTGAGAACTCGGCAACGTGAGGAAGCTAAACCCTAGAAGGATACCGTGAAGCAGCCATTGCTGACGAAGTCGACTAAGATTGCAATAAATCGCGCCTTTGAATTTGTTCGATCGATTATCGTAAACAACCAAATCATCGATTCCCATGACAATCATTAAGAATAATCGTGGAGACGCTGTCACGAAAGTCGAAACTCTGTCGCGTGGACGAAAAATTAAGCGATGGTGAAAAGCGAAGCGCGTGTGTGCGAAAGGTTTGGTATTAAAACTTCGGCCCGTTATTTGGTGAAACTCTATTTCAAAAGAAACACTTTTTCGGCGTTACTCGGCGTCCAGGCCTGTAAAGACCTGTGCGATATCCGTGATCATGCACAAGCTGGCGATTGGCACGTGGAGAAAAAACGCCCTTCGAGCATTCAAAATAGCAGAAATGTTTTGGGGACAGGTGTTGTGTGGATTATTTTGTGGTGGCGTCTTCGGTTGCTCCTGCAATGTCAATGTTACTCATTGTAAGTATCGTTTTTTAATATTTACTTATTTGATATTTCTAATATCTTTATTGTGTCTCCGGTGAATGAAGAAGAATACGGGATATTTTTTCACCTTGCGTTCAACAACGTCTTCGGCGGCAAAAGGATAACTTGGTATCACGGGCGTTGAAGAAGACAAGACTATTCTGGAGCAATAGGAACAACTTTTACCCATTGAGAACTTCTTTATATTTAAGGGGAGATGGAGATGGGCTGGAGCCTACTACATACGCTCACACGCTCTATGCACGTCTGCTGCTTGTAATTCTCTCCGTCATATTTCCCCGGGTCAGCTTCCAGTTGTATAGTGAAACTTTTAAGATTGGAGACCTAACTCTCGGAGTTTTGAAAAGAGGTTATCACCTCTAAGGTTTTCCTACGTTAACAAATCGTGGTGTCATTCTTTCTTTGTCTTTGTTCCATTTGAGTCGAATTCCCACAGTCCCCTCCTTGTTATTTAATCCACACACTTGTCAAGTTAGATTGACCTTTATTGTTTTTCTGCCAAAACCCAGTATCTCTGAAGTGTAAAATTTCAGCAGTCCCGAGGTTATTGAAGTTGCCCTTCTTTGTATTCTATAAGCTTGGGTTACTGAAAATATACACCAATGTCCATATTCTATAAGGAAACTACTATGAAGCGCGTCAAAAGGTCTTTTGTTAATTGACGATACGAGAAACAAGACTACGTCAAAACATTTGAATTGGCGAGTAAACAGATCAAATCCTAAACATAATGAGATTGAGAATTTCTGTTGAGTCCAGTTAAGAATGATAAAAAAAATAAAGAAATCCAAATATGGGAGAAGACAAACCAAAGTTGGGTGAATGATAGAGTTTCGGTAGAGAGAGAGAAGTTGGATGAAAGTTATGTATTTACTATAAATTCAATAATTATTGTTTTGGTAGAAAAAAGCAGTAGAGTTGAATCTTAACTTTGTGATAAGTGTCGTTAAACAATAAAGGAGGACTATAGGTCGACATATGGAGCAACATGAAAAAAACAATAATACATTCTGACAACGAGAAAAACTGCTGGAAGTGATAACAGGAAAAACCAGGAGATCGTCTCAACCTCAAAAGTTTCCGCAACGATATAATCTGGAGGAAGTGTGCGCGTACAAAATGTGATAATACCCTGGGCTCCATTTCACACCAAGGCTCACAAAGCAGCATGAGCTGTGTAAATCTGTTCTGACTCCTCTGATTCCTTAATCTGTATCCTTTAAATAAGGTGAACAGTCAAATCCTTTAGTTAATGTGTTATGCGATAACAGAAAAGCATATCAGCATTCTGCCCTTTGAGATAATGGGGAAAAATCAAGCTAATGACAAGAGCAATACTACGATGGGCATTTCCATCTTGATATGTAGGTACAGCGAAGATGTCGTATGTGGCTATTGTCCCCATGTTGTAGCTATTTGCGAGACAAAATGTTTCTTTGCAGTAAATGATCAGCGATTGCATGTAGGGGCTACGGTGGTACGTGGCGGCAAGAGAAGAGTATCGATAGAAGACAAACGTTGTTATCATCGAATCTTCTTGAGAATTCTTATCGAATCGGGCGTCTCCCACTATATTCGGTGACATTAACAAAGTGCAGTTTTATCCTTCTTTTTAGGCGTTCTCGAAATGATGAATCAGCGTGTCGCGTTGTAAATCGTGCCTTATATATCTTTATCGTGACTTCGTCCCGGCACCGGCAGTGATCACCATGGCTAAATCAAAACAGGCAGAATATACACGAGCGGATAAACTTACCTCGAAAAGAAGGGCGATGAAGCTCAATTTGTGAAGAAGTGTTGAAGGAAATCGAATGTTATTGACAATCCTCTTTTATTACAATAAATCTCTACTAGTTGACTATGGAGTGTTCGATAACTAAATGTCCAAAAGAAATCGGGATGGAGAAAGCTACCTTAGGTCTTGCGTTGTCTTCGCTCTTTTGAGAATGGGCGCTATTCAGGCACATAGAAAAACCACCGAGATTTGAGGTTCGAGCTTAGGCCACGAAAGTAGACAGGTAGAAGGCATCCCATTCACTTGTCCCAGAGGAATCGTGCTAGCAAAAAAGGAAGGTTTTCAATCTTTTAATAAAAAATAATTAAAAAATAAGTAAACTAATCAGACATTTCTTGATTAAAATGTCGGGCCCAATATGCCAGATATGCTTCGATGTGAAAGGCAACTAGTATCATACTGGATGGGATTCACACTACTCTAAAATCGAATGAAAAGGCGAAGAAGAAAACGAAAAGTTTAAGAGATGATTTTGCGAAGACCATGCCAGTGGACAAGACAAATTAGAACCTTGTTTCAGACTGACTTAAGCCTCGATCTTTGTTAGTAACTTGTCTTGGCCATATGGTGAAGCGCTTCCCCGTGTTTGTGTCAACAGAGCTGCTTTGAGTTCCATTTTGTGGTGTGAGTGCTTTCGTGGATAAACAGCAAAATATTATGTGTTCTGATCGAGATCAAGTGTCGACCTCTG